>JARJLU010012387.1:0-12452 GCA_030272975.1 Sparidentex hasta | reverse complement strand
ACAGGTTTTTCTTTCTATTCTTTTTTTTCTCTGGCATTCAGCGACAGGAGAAAGCGTCAGACAAAAGCCAAATGTTAGCAGGGCTTTTTGTATTTGTGCACCGTGAGAGTTTATTGACCTCTCGGGCTCGCTCGGTAATTCCTCCACGGGATAATATTTCAAGATGTTTGCCACTAAAATGTCCTGCAGATAAATAGAATAAAATGTTAACAGTAACTTGTCTTGCCAGAGCCCATTCTGTAGTTAATCCTGAGACCTCATGTGAGATTTATTCCCCCCATCTGTGCCAAAGAAATCTTGATTTTAACCAAATAACTGATCTGTTTGTTTAATATCTGGGAGCTTCCTGAGGATGTTAGGACAGAGGGTGTCGCACACCGAACAGATGTAAGGCCCACTGAGGTGTGATTTTCAGGTTAAAGGGACATTCCGGTGTAAATTTAATCCATGGTCTAACACACCGTGACTCAGAGTAAGACCCCTTCTCGAGAACCTCAGAAAAGACCGCACAATAACAATACACTGCAGTTTAAGCCTCTAACCAAGAAACAACCATCAAAAAGCCACAAATGATGCTCAGAACAGCACCAAACTTCAGCAATAGTACAAACAGGGTCCCAAAACTAGCAGATGTTCGAGGTATCAAACATCTGCTAGTTTTGCCGGATTTCTACTGTAAAGTGAACACAGCTCACCGCTCTCCTGCAGCAGCTAGCTCGTTGTGGGGAAGCCCTGACGAGTCGATTACCGAGTGCAGTAGAGTTCCGCAGCTCAAGGATGAAAATGTATGATTATTACTTAATGGAAATGCAATCAAAGTTCATATGTGTCTTACCTGCCAGTTTATAACCGTTATTATCGAGAGCTGACAGGGAAAAGAACAGAACTGAGCATTTCTAACTGCACTCGGTAATAAAATAGATCAAACTGGCTCGACTCGATGTCGGGGCCGATAAATCAGTTCCCATTTCAGTTCCCAGCAGCAGATATCTGAACATTTTTTGAGATTGTTTTTGCATGACTGAGTGAGAAAATGTGTGTGTTTTTTTTTCCTGTGTAATTTATGTGACCTGACCCCTTAAAGCTGAGTAATTGAGCAGAATATGAAAAATGGATTAAAATCAGCTGCAGGAGAAATTCAAGAAGTGACTCCACGTCGCAGCCGAGTCCTTCTGTCCCGACACGCAGACGATTGAGTGGCATCATAAGCCTCCTGCTACATCACTGTCCACTGCAGGAGGGGGAGGGAGGGCGAATACAATAAAAATGACAGCATCCGGCAAAAGGCAGGGGAGGAATCCTTATAAAAGCCATCAGCCGCTCCACTGAAATATGGCGAAATACGACTTTATAAGACATAACCGTCAGGGTAACGACGGCAGAACTTAATAAAGCAGCCACCGCTCACAGCCAGAATGGTGAAATATAGAGCAGGCCATACGTAACGTATCCATCCACTTAATGGTAATGACCTTTAATAAACCCAGTGTTAGAGTCGCCGTAACAGTGACGAATGGCCGGCTCCGAGGGTTTATTAGTTTAGTCGGCGGAGGAGATGGAAGAAGAGGAGGAGACGCCGAGGTGAACGTTAGCGGGAGATCTCGCGCGGCGTTCTTCCTCGTGACGCGTCGAAAGCTCAGCACGGAGCCCAATTCCTGCTCCGATTTATCCCAGAATGCAAAGCTCTGCTCCAGATCATCCCAGAGCCGGCTTTATGGGTCTTATCACCCGGGCCCGCCTGCCCGCCTGCCTGCCTCGTCTGGAAAAAAAAAACAGAAAACAGTCAATTGTAACGATATCTCCTCTCTTTCTTTTCTATCGACACAGACTAAATTAATTACATTGCTGTTAGACTTGTGGTAATCTTCCTCTGGAGTGATGCACACACACACACACACACACACACACACACACACACACTCATGCTGTGTACAAAGGAGTTAAAGCTTTTTGAAACAACACTTATCTTGGCAGCGTATCCCGACGGTTTGTGTTTTTTTTTTTGTTTTTTTTTTAAACACACAAACAATTCAAACAGCAAAATAAACAAGTGCGCTATTGATTTCCCAGAGTGCAACAGACCGCTTATCTCTTTCGCCTCGCGGTAAGAGCTGACAGTTTCCTCATTAAAAATGAATTGGATTAGCATTACATTGAACGCGGTGGGAACACATCAACACACACACACACACACACACACACACATTGTGTTTTTTTTTTTTTTTTCGTGAAGAGGATTTCGCTCTCAGCCGAGTTCACACCTCAAAGTTTTCTCACCGTTACCTGCAGCCGGCTCACATTCCTCGACGTTGCAACCCGAGGAGGAGGGATTGTGTCAGCGGAGGAGGAGGAGGAGGAGGAGGTGGGGAGAGAGAGAGAGAGGAGCCCATGAGGGAGACGAGGGGGGAGGAAGAGGGTGAGAGAGGACGAGCCGGAGAGTCTCAGCGAGCAGTCGGCGTTGAAGTGATAATGAGACATTGATCAGAGCCTCGCAGATGGCATGATGAAATACATGAACTCTGCCTGTGTTCATCTCTCCCCCACTGTCTTCTTCTTTTCTGTCTCTGACTGTTTCTTTTGATTGGTGTTTTGTTCTGTCTCATTCCATTTTTCCACATTTCTTGTTTTGTTTTTTTTTCAAATCTTTTTTTTTCTATTTTGTCTTTTTCTCTTTTAATTCTCTTTGTTCTTTTTTTGTCCCCGCTACTTTTTCAGTTTGACGTCGTCGGTGTTTTATCTGATAGAAACTGTGGACGTGAACGTGTTTAGACTCGTTTAACACGCCTGTGTTCTCCCAATGTGCATTTCAACCGATCATGTAACCACAATGTCACCAGACTCCCTTTACAAAATGTGCATTTTTGAGATTTTTCGATTGAGGTGAGACTTAACAAACTTTGCAAAACAGCTACTGCGTAATTCTAAATCATCCATTCTCTTTTTGTGAATTCAGCATTAAATGCAACCCATTAAGACGTTGTGGGAAAGTGTGTTTATCTTGGCATTGATGCACCATTTACCAGCTTTTTGATGTCTGATTTCTCCATTAACACAAAATATGACATTTTATTGGCAGCCAATGTGTCAAATTGTACAAATACAGTGAATAGTCACCATTAAACACAACTTATTTGATGCCCTCAGAGAAAGTCCCCGGACTCCCTCTAAAAATCGCTAAATTTTGAGAGTTGTGGTGTTGGGAAATACTTTAGAAACTCTATGAAACAGTCTCCATGATGAATTCATGATTATCCGTGCCTTCTTGAGAATTCGGCAATAATTACAAAACATTAAGCTCTTTCATTCCTTGTAAAAAGTGTCAGTTTGTTAAGCCTCGCCCAGCGAAGAGCGATAAGTGGCTCTTATCCGCCAACATTTAGCAGCTGTTTGATGTCGGATTTCACAGTTCACACTAGATTTATGACAGAACAAACGTTTAAGGACCGTAAACATTACACATTTTTTACAAACACAGGAAACAGTCAGCAATATTATGCTACTTCTTTGTCACCCGTGGAAAAAAAATCGCCAGACTCCCTTTGAAAATGTCTCAATTTTGTGTGTTGTTGAGTTAGAAGACAGACAATGAACTTTGTGAAACATAGCCTATCACAAATTCTTCCCTAGTTGGGCTTTCTTGTAAATTCGGCTAACATTATCTCAATTTGATCACTAAGTACGGATGTTAATACCAGGTTTGAACATGACCGGAGGGAAACAAATGCACCTCCCAGCGCATGTTGAGCTCCAGTTAGGGTGTCTGCAGGTTCTTAAAGAGGTCTCCAATGTCCTTAGGTCTTAAAAGTCATTAATTTGTCTTAAATATGAAATCGTTAGATCTTTATTGCCCCTGCTATGTCATTTTTACCACCGTTTAATTTAATTTTATCACAATCGGTGAGGCTCTCCTGCCTGCAAGTCCACAAATCTTTAAACCTGCCACCACCTTGAACAAGTGTCTTCATACTTTCTCTCACCTGTTGGCAAAATGCAAAATAACCCTCCATGGAACTTAGCAATGACTTGATATATATTACTTAACATTATATTTCCTGTAATGCTTGAATAGGAAATAATGTTTCTGTCTTTTTCGCTAGAGATTTGGTTTAAAATTGTGTTGACAAAGTGTTTGAATACACGTAGACACTCTGTCAAGCTAATTACGGCATTGTTTCCTCTGTTTTTAATCAGTACCGAAAGGAAAAGAAGTGGAAAACATCCTGTTGTGGTTCCCTCTGCTCATCTAACTCTTATCATGAAGATGCACGAGCAGTTTTCCCAAAATGTCGAACCACCCCTCTTTGTATTAAAGCTATAGAAGTTCTCTGACGTCTCTGTTTCTCTTCTTCTCCTGCAGCGGTTGAAGACAGGAAGTTGTTCATCGGCATGGTGTCGAAGAAGTGCAACGAGAACGACATCCGGGTCATGTTCTCTGCGTTCGGACAGATCGAGGAGTGCCGGATCCTCAGAGGGCCCGATGGACTGAGCAGAGGTGTGTGTGTGTGTGTCACTCGGACTCACTTCCACACCCACACACACACACAAACACACACACACACACACACATTCACACACACACTGTGACGCTGCTCACGATGTGAATATTATTACCAGAGCGGCCTCCAGCAGCTGCTGCTGTTCATTGTGTCGACTCGGGTCGTGACTCAGACTCAAATCCTGTCACTGTCTGAAGCGCTGGCTGGTTGAAGACGGTCTCTGAGCCAATGGCTGCGTGTCGGCGTATAAACGACTTCTTTAAAAGTCATTGTTTTCCAGTAAAGGGGAAAAAAAACATCAATCCAACCACTTTCTAGTTCAACCGCTCGTCGTGTTTTCAGGGAACTTCAAAGTATTTTTGAATAATCAGCGGCTCATTTGCATGTTTTCAACCGAGTGTGTGTGTCGTGTTTTTTTTTTCTCTCCTCGCTTCCTTTTTACTGGAAGTTTTTTTTTTTTTTTCCTGAGCTGTCAATGTCAAAAGAAGACGTTTGTTTACTGTAAACTGTGGTGATTAGCGGCTTCCTGCAGCACGAAACATTCAAACTTTTTTGGGGGGGAGGGGGGCAGGACGTGAACTTTGGGAGACAGTCGCTTTAAATTTCTCTGCACACTTTAGTTTATTTACCTGGAATAGTCGCGATCAGTCTGCACAGTATTCGTGTCTTTTGTGAGATGCTCGCCGCTGCAGATGAGCCGGTTAACGAGTCCTAAAAGCGTTTCATGTCGGACTTCGTGCCGGTGACCTGACAGCAACAGTTTAACATGTTTTCTGAATCCGAGTCAACCTTGAAGTGCTCATGGTCACTGGGCAGTGACTCCGTCTTTGTCCTTCCCAGTCAGCAGAGACACTGCAAGTGTGTCAGTGTGCAGCCGGTGAGTAATCTGATGCTTCTGAATCAGCGCCGATAGTCACTGAAATGAATCAAACATCTGTCCTCTTCTGCTTCGCTGTGCTCTGTGCATGTCGTCGTAAGAGTTGGCAAATGTGGCGTCCCAGATGCCAACACGTTCTCAGTCCCGCCTCCTCAAGTACGGCGTCTCGGTCAGTGGCCCTGAGCTTCAAACTATGACTACTATCTCTGTCCGGCACCTGAAGGGCTCCGCGGTCAAAGTCAGCCACAAAAAATACTTGCAAGGTCTTGTTAGGCAGTCAAAATAAACCACAGCATCATCGAATGGTGCGAACGTAAACAAGCTAGCAGCTGTTACCTTGTCTTTTACAGGGATTAGGTCATTTTCAATTCAGGGTTCACATCCCCACGTGCCGCAAATATTTTGAAGGGGTACTGTTACTGCATCCTGTGTTTAGAAACCACAACCATCTAAAAGGAGGCTGTAACACATGCCGAATCTACAAAAAGGCCCACAAAATTAAGAATACATCAGAAACAGCCCTTCACAATGTTTATAAAGTCTATCTTAACTCAACAGCTCACAAAATTGAACGATTTTTAAAGGGAGTCTGGGGAACTTCCCCTCCTCGTCATCTCGACGTGGCTCCTTTTGACCTGTAATATGTCGGCGTTCAAGTTTGCCGTCAGCTGTCGCACAAAACATGGTAAATTATTCTTAATAATGATCAGATGCATGTTAACCCGGCCGTTCAAATTAATACATTTACTTTAATGAAGCATCCTCAGCTGTGACTGACTGCCGGCATCCCTGAGAAATAATTTAACGCTTTAAGGAACCAAACCAAAGACGTGAGAAAACGGTAAGAAAAAAAAAACAATAAACGGCAGAGCTAAAGTCGAAGAAATGCTCAATCTGTCCAGGTTTCATCAGTTTATTTAAACTAGTCTCGGGACGTTAAGTTTTAGTGTGCACATTGCAGCTTTAAACCGTCTGTAGAACGACTCTGCGGTGCAGCCCGGTGTGGAAACTGAAAAGTGAAGAGTGACTGAACAAACCCCAAACGTCCTCTCGCTGCCTCGTGTTTTTAAGCTCTGCAGGGTTTGTTTTTTTTTTCCTCAGTGAATCAGAGAGTTTCGGGGTCGACCCGAACAGCCAAGCTGAGCTTTCTTTTTTTATATATATATAAATATTTTGCTCTGCGTCCGCTGAAGGCGTTGTATCAGATCCTGTTTTCAACCAGCTGCTTTCTTCAAGGATTGAGCAGGAGTCACACCACATGAAGGAGTGAATACAAATGAACTGGAGCGACACCTTGAGGCTGCTGCTGCCACTGTGAATACATGCTTCTCCTTTTTCGCTCTATATATCTCTTTTGCCTCTCTCTCTCTCTCTCTCTCTCTTTTTTTTCTCCCCCTCTTGCTCTCTCAGCCTCAGCCCCCAGATCACCTCCCTTCCTCCTCCTCCTCCTCCTCCTCCTCCTCCTCCGACCTCCTGACCTCCATTCATATCCTTCACCCTCCCCGCCGTTCCAGTTTAGCCTCACTGTAAGCCACTCCTAAGCTCTTTGATGCCTCCACAGCGAGGCTGACGGGCATTTTTCCGGCTCCCAAATCGCAGAGACGTGTTGCTGCTCGTTGCATTTACAGCGCGCACCGTCCGGCGGATGTATTTCAGTGTCAAAGCCGCGTTTCGAGCAGCCTCGTGTCCTTTTTTTTTTCTTTCCTTTTCCCTTAATTGGGAGGAAGAAAAAGACCAAAACAAACATGGAGGAGTCGTCGTTGTGATCAGCGCTGCTCCTGTCGCTCTGCAGGTCACAGGGAGAACACACTTTTTAAACAACAAGCAAACTCTGGTGACGTGTAACACACACAAGAATGACAAAATATAAAGTCATGACACTCAGAAGATTACAAATAAATAAATAATGAAGTACAGTCGGGTGTAAAGAGCCAATATAACATCAGTTGTAACTTTTAAATAAACAGCTGCTTGATAAATGAGTTAAGAAGCATTTAATCGTTTGTTAACAGTTAGCTGAAGTTAATTAACTATAAATGTCATATCGTGTCGAGTCTGTGTATGAATAACATTTGCATAAGAGTCCCTCTTGACTTCATACCTAACTAGAAGGGTACTCAGTAGAGCGTATACCTCCGCCAAGGCCCAGCAGTCCTCTGTAGTTTAATCAAGCCCGATCCAAAACCAAGTAAAACATATTTAGAGCTATTAAATCAGATTTTTCTTTTAGGATCTGCATAAAATTGCATCCAAACTCATGGTACCAACCACCTCAGTACACACTGGACCCGTCTAGTAGTTTTATCGTAATCGTGATGACAAACGAACAGAAACAGGTGGAAACAAAACCTCTTCTGCTGAAGTAACAGTTTGATTCAAACTGATGATAGAAAAGCTTTGTGCAAAAACTTTGTGCAATGAATTTGATGGAAAATGTTCAAGACGCTTTGGGATGGCTGCCGACCCGACCAACTATTCTCTGAAGCTAAAGTTAAATAAAGTTTAGCATTATTCTCGTTCTGAGTTTAAAACATACCGGTACTGTACCAGCGAACACTTTTCTTTGATACTTTGCTTTCAGGAAATCTTTCTGTGATATGAGAAAAGACTCAAATGTTAAATGCAGCCAACACAAGAAGACAAGTTTCTGTTCAAAGAGCAGGTGAGAAATCAGACTGTGGTTTGAATTTCAGCCCTCGAAAGCAGAATTCTAGCAGAAGTCTACCTGTTTAATTAAAGGTTTGGTCGTCATCGGCGTGCGTGAAGGCCACAACACGCGCTCTTAACAAAAGTACTCCTGGGAAGTCGTATCAACAAGAAGTCCGCACGATCGGATTTGTTGACAGAAGTCGACGTTTTTGCGGATCGTGGCGTCGAGAACATGGAGCACTTCCATCCCTCCATCATCAACAACTCCTCCCCACTTTCCACTACCTTCCCGATACTCCCTCCCTCCCCCCTCTCCTCCCCCCTCTCTCCCCCCTTTGTGGTGTCTATGTGCTGAGGAGATGGAGGGGCTTTAAAAAAAAAAAAAAAAAAAAAAACTCTCTGTCCTCCTTTTTCCTCCTCCTCCTGTCACACGAGCTGTCATTGTCATCGTCCTGCAGGTTCAATGTGGATCTTGTCGCTATATTGTTTTTTTGTTGTTGTTGTTGTTTATTTCTGTGCTTGTCGGATGTTATGGATGTTTTTTATCGTATTTTCTCGATGTGTCTCCCTCTCTCTCTCTCTCTCTTCTCTCTCTCCTCAAGGTTGTCTCTATCTAGAAACCGCCCCTCAAACTGACTCAAACTCCCATGTTCCCTTGCTTCTTCACACCAGCACCAGCACCAGCACCCCTCCCTGTCTCACATCTCCTCGCCCCGGCTTGTCCTAGAATCCTCCCTCGCATCAATTTGTCCTCTTTTTTTTTTTTTTTTTTCCCCAGACATCCCACATCGGCTTCCTTCCCTCCAATTCCTTCTTCCATCCCTTTTCAGCTCCTCTCTTTTGTCCTCATGAATATTTCAGACACGATGGCCGAATCCTCGTTTCCCTACGACTGATAGAATCCACTTAGCGGCTGACGCAAGTCAGAGAGGAAACGATGGCGACGCTAAGTCCAGTTTTGGGGTCTGGTGGGCGAATAAACAACCCGCTAACCAGGCTGGCAACAAATAGCTCTTTAAGGATTTCTGCAGAGTCCCAGAGGTCCTCAGTCCCACCTTGCTGCACTGCTGAGCTCTTATTAAACCGCGGTATCAATCAGAAGAGCGCTCCGCCATCCCGCTATTAATAAAATATGGATCACACCACCAGTGGATGGCTGGGCCTTGGGAGCTACCCTACTTTCATTAAAGGACTGTTTGGTTCTCCGCTGACGACAGAATGCGGCCCGTGAGGTATTTTTAGAGCTCGAGCCTCGTCCCATCTCTGCGCTAAGACATGCAAACCAAAACCAGCCCAGAGAGCAGAGCTTTGAAAAAGTTGTTGTGTTTTTTATTGTTTGTTTTTTTTAATTCATTAACAGCTTTCGACATTAATGAATCAAAGTTCAGACGCGGAGGACGTCTTTATTTAGAGGCTTAAAGATAGAAATGCTTTGTCTTAGGTCTGCCGAGTTGGAGACAAACCCAGGAGTTTCCGTTAAGATGATGAACCCAACGACGTCACAGCTGACTAGTTTTATAAATAGAGCCAGTGTAACCCAAATGGAAGCCCCCCCACCCCCACCCCTCCAGAGCTGATCCACTTCTAGGGACAACCTCCTGGAAACTACGAGGTTAACTGACAGATTGTGGCCCGTCGAAAATAGACAGTTCCCCCCGAATGAGTAGGAAAAAATGACCCCTTTTTCAAATGTCCTATCTGCAGAAACACCGGCACCGGCGCAGCAGCCCGGCGCCGTAAAGGACACATCAGAATGTTTGCTAGGTCAGTGCTGCAGAATCTGATAACCTTGAGCCTCTCTCTCTTTTTTTTATCAAAACCTTACATCTCTAACGTTAAGCCGGCGAGGCCAGTTTTATATGAAAGGTGAGTAAACTGTAACTTCCAGTCGGCAAGGACGGACGAATTGAAATAACTGAGGTGAAATATGTTTCATGCGAGATAAAAAGCAGGTACATTCAGCTCAAAGTAATAATAATGATGAGAGTGAAAGCTGTAAAATGGGTTTGACAGCATGATTAAATGTTAGAAACCTGTTCAACCTGCGACATCGAATGCTTCCTCCTGCATCGACTTGAAATACCAGGGATCAAACTTTAACCTCTTTTCGTTTGGTTGACACGAGTCTTCCTGTAAAGTTTATCTTTTTTTTTTAAAGGGTGCATGAGACAAACAAAACAGGAAGTCACCTGTAAGAAAACTGCTCCATGGTCCTACAGCAGTCAGTAGGTCAGCAAAGGCAGAGCAAACATCAGAACGTAGTTACCTGGCTGAAACATGTAAGAAATACAGTTTGGAAACAACATTTTCCCAAATATTCAAACTGTCAGCTAATGTTCATAGCACCCCCAGTGTTACGCACCATTGTGCAGGTTAGGCCGGGATGGACACCCAATCGTTCACCTCCACCTGCTTCCCAAGAGGCTTTGCAGGACCAAAACACTCCCCTACTTTCCGCCGATGGTAATTTGTAGGGGTTGTAACGACCACAGTTGTCAATGTTTTGTGGTGAGGCGATCTGTTATCGAGCACCGAAACGACTCTGAAGAAACACGCCAGATAGATAATAAATCACCATGGCCCAGATCTAAACCCAACACCAGACACGTTCATCCAGCACTAGCATGGCCAGGCGCCATCATTCCACGTGATATGTGGGCCGAATGAACACGCCTGGTACATCTGGATCATGAGGTTTTAACAGTTTCTCATACTTAAATAAGCGATTAGGTCGATTGCCGCCAATTCCCAGAGCGTTTGCAGTGTCCCGACGAAGGCGTACCGGATCTGCAGCTTGGTCATCTTCAGGATACGTAGGCCTGCGTAGCTTCAGTTGTATGATGGGTAAATATGGGTCTTAAAAAGCCGCTCGCACAGTCGACCTCCGTGGCTTCCCTACGAGGACCGAGCTGTAGATTTCTTTACCACAGACTCGAGATTATAATATCACTGTGGCGACGCTCGCCATCCGCGAGGACGCGTTATCAGTTCTGAGGGGAAAAGCTTCTGTCTGAGATCCGTGTAGTGGATGAAAGCAGGAGGCAAAACTGACCATCCGTCACTCTCAGCCTGGTTCTATCACAGCGACAGCGGGCTTTTTGATAGAGGTGGACGAGGACAATGATCGCATCTATTCCTGAACACACTCTGTATTTCTCTCTCTCTCTCTTTCCTCTCTGTGGCATTATCCATCCTCACACTTCCTCCCCTCTCTTTCCTCTCTCCATCATCCCATCCACACACAAGCCGGGGAGAGTCTATCTGATGACCCAGGCTATTAGTTTTTTTTTTTTTGTTGTTGTTGTTTTTTTTCCTCTCTGCTGCCCGAGCCACGAGTCAGCCGGGCCGAACCTGAGCATTGTGTGCGTGCGTCTGTGTTTTTTTTTTATTTTTTTTTATTATTGTGTGTGTGTCCTGTTATGTGTCTGTACGTATGTGTGTGTGTGTGTGTGTGAGCATGTGTGTAATCAGTTCAGGCCTGGCTGCGCTAACATGGGCTCGGTGAGTCTGTTAGCATATTATTAGTCCGGGGGGTTGCCGAAGCACTTCTCACATCATCTCCTCTAATCACTCCCTAACCAGCCAGACAAACACAACCTCGCATCACAACTACCCCCCCCCCCCATCCCTCCCCTCTTACCCGCAAACAACCAATAACAAACTCGCCCTCCGGCAGCGCCCCGTCTTGATTGGCTAAAATCAGCGTCAGTCACGGAGGAGTTCGACCACACCTCCTCTCATCTCCTTCCTCGTCTCTCTGTGGATTAAATTAATTTGATCCTCGTCTTTTCTCGAGCCCCTGCAGATATTTTGTCTCGCCTCGTCCCGCCCCTGCCGCCATCCGCCATCCACCGCCACCGCCGCCAACGCCACATCTCTTTCCTGTTTGACAAAAGAGAGAGAGAAAAAGGAGGGCGCCCAATCAGACACACAATACAGGGGCCCAAATGAATTCAAATCGCTTTCATGCAAATTTGAACTCATTTACATTGTTGAATTGTTGAGCGAAGGAGAGCGGTTGAACTCAGGTATGACTAATTCGGTCAGTGTGTAGGAGCGAGAGGGAAGAAAAACTAAGAGACAGTGACAGGAAGAGACGATGAGGAGGAGGAGGAAGAGGATGAGGAGGAGAGCCAATCCAAACCCCCCCACCCCACCCCCCCACGATGGTTGTCCCCCGATGTCCTGTGGATGTGGCGAGGTGTCGGGACGGTTTTCTCGGGGCGGGGCGGTTTCTGGGGGGGGTTGTGGTTGTCATGACACTGTGCTCGTTTTTTTTCCGGCTGTTGTTTCCACAGCGACTGAGAACACTGTTGTCCGCCTGTGAGCTGTTCTCTGTATCAATCTCTGTTTGGGTTTTTTCTTTATAACAACGACGTGTCCAACCCTTTTGTCTTGTTTTTGTTCTTTCTTGTCTTCCCTCCTCCTCC
>JARJLU010012386.1:0-17239 GCA_030272975.1 Sparidentex hasta | reverse complement strand
TATATATTGAGGGAGGGGCAAGATCGATTTGAACCAGCGTCTGCGTTGTTATTTCTTCCCCAGTATAATTTCTCCTGTTTCTAGTCTCTGCAAGAAAATGACCAGGTATATTCCCAAAACGGTACACTAAATAGTTTTATCACAGGTGATAGAAGAATAGTGAGCATTAGACTATATTTAGTTGTACGGTCCATTCATAGAATAACATTGCCAGTGCTACTTTACAGTGCTTTAGCCTAGCACTCACTCACCTAGATTTTCAGCTGGTTTAGACGTATGGACGTTGAGATGATTGAATGCCCGGCGTACGCGAAACAGTTGCATTGTCAGACGAAAATATAGCTCAGCGAAAACAGTCATAAACACAGGGTTTTTAACACACACTTTTTTGCCATTTCTCAGCACCCTTCTCTGTACAGTATATTTCATCATGGCAAGGCAAAGGCATTGCTAACACGCCAAGCAAGTGCTTTCTCTTGTTCGCTGGCTCCTGCTGTCAAGGGGAGGGATTTTTTTTTGCCTCTCCCCATGACAGACTCAAGTGCTTCAATTTTCCCTCGCTTGGAGAACGTTACTGCACAAAACCTTTGGAATCCATAACAGGACAAGGCTACACAGAGCCAGAGCCTGCTCTGCAAAGACTGGGCTGGACTTTGAGTGGAACAAAATCTTCAGGCAGCTAACTTGAAGGTTTCT
This sequence comes from Sparidentex hasta, assembly GCA_030272975.1. Taxonomy (NCBI): domain Eukaryota; kingdom Metazoa; phylum Chordata; class Actinopteri; order Spariformes; family Sparidae; genus Sparidentex; species Sparidentex hasta. The sequence continues at coordinate 16,543 of JARJLU010012386.1, read as the reverse complement.
GCTGCGTTCACATGTGACATACACAGTCTTGCAAAAAGGGGTTCTACTGAAGCTGTCACTGCATTACTAATTCACCCTGCCTAAAAGCAAACTGCTCAAAACACTGCTCCTCCAAGCTCTGGTCTGTCTTATACTGGATTTACTCTTCAGATATTTTAAATCTGTTCATTGTCGTCAAATGCAATATGTTGGCTAGCCCTGGCCACTTCTGTGATACTTAAATGAATAATGGAATTATTTATCTACCTATAGCACTGAAATTATTTAACCAATCAGTTTTTGCACTTATGCTAAGAATTTTGAGAAGCAACTTGTAAGTCGTACTAGAAAAAGTATGATGGAACGCCACTTAAAGCCGGAACTCCTACTTGTACACTTGGTGCAAATACCTGACATTTGGCGGCAGTTGTCTGAGGTCACACAAGAATGTCATCACCAAAAATAAGGGTGGGATGTATTTGTAGACTACAGTTTGTGGATAAAGCTAGTGAATAAAATACTTACAAGTATGAAGTTGCGCTTGTCACCTTGGTTGTAACATCATCATTTTGTCAGGTTTTTGTTAGCATTTGCCGTCTTGCACCTGGATGGCTTGGAAGTTGATCATTTTGATTAAGAAATTCTGGCATGCATTGTTGACTTGAACACAGCGTAAGACAACCTCAAAGCGCAGAGGCCAACAAAGACTGGCTCATTAAATGTATCCAGTCCCGTCATGTCTCCTGTTACAAGTTGTACTTAAAAACACCACCAAGACTTGAACCTCCAGCCAGCTGATGATTAAACTTAAAGTGGACTTGAAAATTCGTTTGAAGCTGGTGCTCAGAAGTTACTCTTAACTTGAATTAGATTTGAATTGCCACATCAAAACTTTTGCACACATTCTAGATAGATAGATAGATAGATAGATAGATAGATAGATAGATAGATAGATAGATAGATAGATAGATATACTTTATTAATCCCAAGCTGGGAAATTTTGGCGTAGCAGCATTTACATACATAAAAGATATAAGCAACACACTGAAATAAAAAGAAAAAATAACATATTAATTACAGTATAAAATGCAGTGTACACATATACACAGTAAGTACAAATATACACAGTTATGTACAAATATACACAGTATAGATAATGTATAAAAAGAGGTAGTTATTAAAATAAAATATAATAAAATATAAGGTGCAGTGAAACAGATAAATAATCAGCAGCGGACTGGTGGGCATAAGAAGAACAGATAAAGTGTGCATGTACTGTATTAGATGACCAGATTATTAACTATTATTGTTCAGTTTGATGGCATGTAGCAGGAAAGAAAAACAGAAGAAACAGATAAAGTGCGTATGGACTGTATGGAAAGACCAGATTATTTAACTATTTATTGTAATAAAGTCTGATTCTCATTGCTTGTCAAGAGTGTGACCAGTTTCTGTAGGTTTCCTGTCTCTGTTCATGCATTACATGGTGTACTCCAGAGAGATTGAATGATTAACTATCTAATAGAATATCTGACAGTCACTGTGTTAAGAACCAGCAAGGAGTTGACTTGATTCACCATAGTGTTATATTAATGACCAGCAGAGAGTAGCAGCACACACAGATAGCCCTTCACCCTTCTTTGGGGCATACAGTGATGTTGCATGTGTACCTTTGTCTCCACAGCAAAGAAGACATGTGCGACTACAGACTTTGCCTGTAAGAACGGACAGTGTGTCCCTGCGAGGTGGCGCTGTGATGGAGAGCCGGAGTGTGCAGACGGTTCAGACGAGGCTGATGCAATCTGCAGTAAGTACCCGCACAGTCGCACTGACAGGCAGACAAACACAACCACAGACAAACAGTGCTACACATTCAAACCTACAAATAGATGGAAGGAGGTAGGTCAGGACACACACACTCACACTTGACATGTCTTAAATGTGTTACCCGCAACAAGTGTCAAGTGTGTTGTCTTGTGTTAGTCGGTGTCCATTCATGCGCGTGTTTGTAAAGAAGTCTACAAAAATCCATGAATTCTCCGAAAACGTGCATTCACACCAGCATGATGTAACTGTTTCTGCCACTTTCACGGTCATGGAATCTGTGTTTAAATGAGTTTATCTCTCACACACGCATGCACACACATATTTCCTTCAGCATAAACCACTTCCAAGGTTGCTTGGCCTCAGTGTCACATTTTGCTGCGCTCCAGCTGCAGTGCCAACCTTCTCTTTCTTGCACATCGCCTCAGAAAATTGCTTTCACTTGCTTTTTTTTTTTTGTTTGACTGCACCATCAGCGGCAGGACATCCATACATGGTTTGATCAAGGCCGTGGAGGGCAGAAGAGTGGACACAATGCCTGCTTCTTTCATATTATTTCCATATAGCACGCTTGAAAAAGTTAGCATTATAAATGCTCCCCCCTGAATCCTGCTACATTTGTCACAAAACAGTTTCTGAAACAAGCAAAAGATTTTCAGAAGCTTTCACTTTCACTTTCACTCTCAGGGCTTCAAGTAAACTGGGGTGGTGCTTCATTTCTGGTATATGACTAATTTTGAAAGGTAAAAAAATAGTCCACATGGGATTTGTTTTTGACATTGTTTAAGCAACAGTCTTGAAAGGGTAGTTCCACCTGCCAATGTTATGAGGCTGACTAGCAAGTGCTAGCTAATCAGAGGCAGAGAAGGACAGATCTTGCCAAGTGCAGTGTGGTAGCCCTGCAACTCGGCTCATTTTGAAGCAAAGTTTATCAAACCTTGCAAAGACACAGTCCTGACTGAGAGAGGAGCTAGGAACAAATGGCGCTGGGCATGAATCGAGGAAAATGATGGTGATGGAGGGCTGTTAAGCACTTGATGCCACAAATTGTGAGAGCCAGATGCTTGTTTCTGCACCGTGTGTCCAAAGAAGCTACTGTACGGCAGCATTGGTAAGAAAGTTTTGAATGAATTAGATGCCAGTCAGAAAGCTTCAGTCCATGAACTCTGTCATATGAGTACATTATTAGAAACTACAGTGACAGCCGCCCTTAAATGACCAACTGTCTTTGCAACCAGACAATGCATGTGCATAGCAGTATTGTTTAATTGAGAATTAATCAATCATCACGTTTTTATTTTCACTGGTATCTAGACAACAAGATTCAAGGCCTGACAACTATACAGCAGTACTTTATACTAATGCCACACACATTATACCGCTGTCATTTTTTTAATTTTTATTTTTTTTTGCGATTTAGATGTTTGGATGTTATGCGTAATTACGTAGCCCTAAAATTGACCTATATCTGTTCATATGCACCTTAGGGTAAAGGCTGTACATACCTCATGCCTTGTACATAGTTGAAAATGTTTTTCTGATGCTGTTATATTAATCTGGTTGGTTCACTGTTAGATTAAGTATATTTAATGATTTATGACTGTAAGTAAGTAATAAAAGTTAAAGGTAACCTGTCTGATCCATTCAAAATGCTGTTGGAAAGGAACTAATGAGTATGTAGTAATGCATGTGAGGATCATTATCAGTGTTACAAACCAGGACTAACTGTCCTGCACTGAAAAAGCTTATGTGATTTTAAAACTTGTTTTCTCAGCATAGTGTAATTATGAAAAATGGAAGAAAACCAGTACACAGACCTTACCTGTTACACTCAAAATTGAAAAGGTTGGCAGGCGGTGAGGTCGCTTGCTGCCGCAATTATGAAAAATGGAACACTGCCCACTGTGATTATTGGATTTATAATCAGCAGAGGAAACCCACTATTCACAGGTGGGAAACTTCATGCATATACAGGATGTGTGATGAGTGTGGGGTGAGTTAGCAAGCGCATGTGTGTGCTTGTGTGCTTTGGTTTGACAATCAAAGTTAGAAAGAGAGTGAAGGTGAGGATAGGAAATGTGTGAGGACTGGCACGATTATTTTCTTTTTTTTGTTTTTGGATGGGAGATTATTAACTGACTTTTGGAAATGTGTGGTAGAGGTTAAATTGATATTCTGACCCAGGAGATTTTTTAGAAGCGATAAAATAGCTTTGCAACTATTTTAGTTTTTAAAGCGTCAGGTTCATGAAAAAGGTTTAAACGAGAACAGCAAGAGGAGAGGAGAGTATTTTAGTCTTCAGTGGCTTTGAAAGTGATGACTGAATGACAAAGGACTTAAAATTGGATTATATGGATTGTATACTGTGTGAAGAGGTACTACTCAAATATAGGTTTTGAAAGAGAGGACGAAGAAGATTGTGATGACTGTGGGTAAAGCTTGGGTGAGTTTGATAGATGATTTTGGAAGAGACTGGGCCCCTAAAATAAAAGTATTTGAACATAACATAGTTTTTGGTAATAGTGACCCATATTCCAGTTGCCACAACTACCCACTGAAGACACTGTCTTTTTTGCAAGTAGATGTAATGTCCGATTCAAAGACTTGTGTCTTAGCTTTTACCACACCAGAGTGCAAATCAACTATCCTTACAGCCCCTATGATGACATCTTGGTGTACAATTTTAATGCATACTTGGTTTGTATATCCTTTTCTAACCTGTTCTTCTCTCAACATCATGACACAGTGTGCTTTTTTTGGCCCTGTACTTGGTACGATATGGGCACAACTGTGATTGTGTATCTCTAAAGCCTTTATACCACTAAATAAGCTTTTGAAGGCGTCATAAAGCGAGTGCCATGCCCACTTAGGTTTGCGCTTAAGGTCTAGGAAAGCATGCGGTATTTTGGTTTCAGCTGAAATCAAACATGTTGGTGGATGGCATAACCAGGTTGGCAGATTTGGGATGTTTTTCCATTAGGAATCAACAGAGTTCTATGTGGCTTTGTACACATCGTGAGCATGTTGCTCATCAGTGAAGTTGAAACTGTTGAGCTTCTAGGGAAGAAGGAGTAGAATACAAATATACCATAGAATCTGCTGGCATTTTTCAGGGATTCACGTAGTAATCTCACACATAGCCAGTGTTTCCTCCAAAGATAAGTTACAGAACAGAGGAGAACCTCCAGAGGTCAGTCTGTCTTTTTCAGCCTTATCACAAAACTTTCGATGTGGCTGTAACTAAAGACTAGCTTCTATTTGCAATATTTATTAATATGATTTTCAAAGAGGTGATCAAAGAGCCCTTTGAAGTTTCTCAAAGTAATAAGTCTGATTGGAATAGTCCAAGGACAAGCGTTGGAGTGCACGTGTGTGTGCGTGTATACATGCCTGTAAGGGCTGTGAGTCTGTGCACCCGCGTAAGCGTGTGTCTAAAGTCAGTGCTTGTATTTAGTATTCATCACAATGTGAATCTGTAAGTCATTTCATCAGATTAGTGGACTTGTAGTTAAGTCTTATTATGTTTAATCAAGGTTAGACGCTGTGAGAGCTTCTCTAACTTTGTCGGCCACATTAATCCTCAGAGCTGTGTGTGTGTGTGTGTGTGTGTGTGTGTGTGTGTTTAGCAGAATGTTTTAAATCAAAGTACATTGCACTGTATGTGCATGTACATTCATAAAATTGTTCATAGATCCAGTGAATTAAATTCCTGATAAGTCTCATATATTATGTATACAAGTCTTGTACATTATGCGTATATCCAATTTGCCAGAGTTACTGTAAACAGATTTGTGACAGATTAAAGCAAAAGCCAGAATAATATGTTGTCAGAAACCATATTAACAGCTTTAATGGGCTTTCACATAGCTGGAGCATCAGTCTTCCAAAAGGTAGTCCCTCCTTTGTGTTTGTGATGATGGTGATGGAGCGCACCATGTTCACATCAGACCATGATCTCCCATCGGTGCTGTACAATCCAATCTCTCCTAATGCCTAGTATGCAAGCATCTGCATTCATTATGTTGATACACAGATGGATAACAAAGGAAAGTCCCTCCGCTGTTCCCTTACACCCCCTGAACCACTGTCAGCCATACCTTCTTGAATCACATCCTCCTCTCTGTCTCCGTGCTGTTTGTCCTCCACTTTCTGATCTGAGTTGAGTTTAAGTAACGCCTTTGATTGAATTGATTTCCCTGGGAGGGAATCGATGTGCTGATCCCCGAGACTTCTGGTCGACTGCTGATTAACTATGGACCTCCGATGAAGCCTCTGAAACCACACACACACGCATACACTCACAAGCACAAACACAGGCCCCTCTTGAGTTCTGTAATTACACATTTGAAAATGAATCTGGGCCTGGAGGGGATTCTGGAGAAAATGCTCAATCAAATGAGTGGTGGTTGATGCATGAAAGAGTGTGTATGCACACAGTGTTCTCCACCGATCCTGTAAGCAGACATCATCCCTCAGTAGCAGTTGCGACAGCATTATTAGTACCATTAAAGGTACCATAAAGTCGCTCGATAACTAAATAGGTGGCAAGCTACTGAAATAAACAGGCCAACAACAAACTGCTGCCCACATATTTGTACTGGATGTGGTTTTACTTCCACACTTGAAACAGTCTCAAAAGGTTTAGTGAACTTGTTACTTAAATGAAAATATCCTTGTCCCCTTCTTTAAATATTTAGGTCCTATTAATTAGTTGTTGCAAACACCATCCTCTTCCTGCAGCAACTCACATGTCTTTCAGATTTCAGAGCAGGACTTTCCCTTGAACAAGACTTGCGTTTCTGGTGTCAAAATGGAAAGTCATATTATTTAATAGATAAGGTCTATTTTCATGGGCATTGTTTCAGTAATCTTGTCAGTCACCCAAAAGAACAACCTCAGCCTGTCTGTGTCAAAAACAGGCACTTTTAGCGGACGTAACTTTGACGGTCCGAGTTGCCCAAAGGATCACATAACACTAGAGCTTCACGATATATCATCTGAGCATCATCATCGTGATGTACGTGTGCACAATAGTCACATTGCAGGGCCTGCGATGTAGGAGGCAAATGAAATCATCTAATTTCAAAGCAGACTCTGCATGCTCAGCAATCCACCAATCACATGAGTTCTTAATCAGTGTGGAAGCAGACCGGCCCCTGCACATGGAGTGAGTCGCTGGTAACAACATTGAAAAATGAGCAACGAATAAGAGAAAATCGTGAAATCGAAGACTTGGTGCCAAAAAGAAAAGTAACGTCAGTTATCTGGAATTATTATATAAAGATGATATTGACCAAACACGTGTTCTGTGTCAACACTGCCTTGCATCCGTTGCCACAACTAGAGTTAACACAACTAATAAGTTTAACCATTTAAGCTGGTACCACACAGCTCAGTACGACGTATGCAAAGCCAGATCTGACTGTCGTCCAAAACAAAAAAACAGATTTCAGTCTTTATCACTCATTGTTTGTTGCTAAATATAATTATGAAGGTAGAATGTTCCATATTAAGATGGAGAGATCAAAAGGTTCAAAGGTTTGTTTATTGTCATACAATTCACGTTTGCACATGATAGAACGAAACATGTACTGAGGTCCCAGCACAATAAAAGCAAGCAATAAAATAACAATAAGAATATCTCAAAATTACAGACAGAAGCCATACTCATAACATTCACAAAAAGAGCTAAGATCAGTGCAGGTTAATTGTTTACAAGATAGCAGCAGTGCAGCATAAGATAATGTGCTTTTTTGTATTTTTTCACATGGCAATATATCGCAGGGTTGAAAAAAAAAATTTCCAATATCGTGCAGCCCTGCATAACACCCACACATGTAAATTCAAAGCCCCGGTTAAAAAAAAAAAGACTTAGAATTCCTCCTTAAAATTTCTAAAGGATCCTGATTTTTGTTTTGCCTCTGAAAAGCTGATTTCTAAGGTCCTTGTTACTAATCGTAATTTTACCTGATAATTAGATTACAAAGAATTAGTCAGAATGAGTGAGTTTGCAAAACATGGCTTATCATTGACCGCCGGGTCATCGTTAAGTTTAGCATAACTATTAAATTTACAAAATGCACCTTGCTGCGGGGTACTTATGTTCATAATCCAAGTACCAGACATCAAAGCTTTGATTTCCTGAGGTCTAGACATTACAAAGTCAGCATCCATTTTCTCTGAGTGGCATCAGCAAGATCCTGGAGTTTGACAATCAGTGCTGATTAGAGGAGCTCTGTCGACTTTCAAGAGTTATTTAAACTCTTTATGTGTGTGCACTCTTTTGGCTCTGCTGCTGCATATCTTCACTTCGGGGATTAAAGCGAGCCCTTCTCGCCACCCAAGTGTCTCTGTGTAGATAAAGGTTATTGAATTGCAACACCAGACACTCAGCCAGCGTCACTCAGCCACATCTTTGACCATCATGTGACACTCTTTACAGTCCCCAGACTCAGTCCAAGGGATGCTTCAAAATTTTAGATGTAGAGAGAAAACTGTCCAGGAGTGCTTGAGTTTTTTTGTCGTTTGGGAGATATTTTATATTCATGAGATAAAGGTCTCGTACCATCAAGATGAGAAATCTAATCATTGCACGTCCACTCAGGCATATTTCATACTCGGAAGCACGCTGATAAAAGCTGTACTGAAAGGCCTGTGTGAAACACAATGAGGAAAATAAGACAAACACAAATGAAAATGTTGATAACAAGGGAAGTCAAGTAATCTTAAGTCACACATCACGGTGGAGGAGCCTGTTGAGATAAGACTGAGAAAACAGTGGTCTCACTATTCTCTTTGGCTCTGCTATAACAATATGAAAGCAGTGAGAATTTCTTTTTATTTCAAATGACAAAAGGACCGTTATGTTGTATGTGAAGAGGGCTGGTATTTAATTCAGTTATGTTGATATTTGACTATTCCACATGATAGTTGAAGACTTTGAAAAGACATTCTTGCAATCATCAAATGAGTCAAATGTCTGGATCTTTTGAGTCTAGTATTGCACCTTGCAGATGTGTTTTGTACACCTGATTAGATCTTTACACCCACTCTCCCAAAACCACAGGGCAATAAAAGTTCCTTGATTTCAAACTTTGCTACTTATTTCATTCCATCTGATGAAACCCATTCATCTGAAGACACAAACTGTCAAAGCGGAGCCTTTCATCACAGCAGGACATCTCTCCCACTTTTTGTAGCCTTGATTTATAGAGCTCATATTGAGTCACTGCTGACTTCTTCAATTACTTTTTCATACGGTGATTAAAGCACTACTGAGGAGAAATCTGTAGCGGAGATGTTGAAAGTGGACAGTGAGACAGCTGGAGGACATCTGCTGCTAGCCTTGGTGCTGCTTAGTCAAACAGGTATGGCAGCTGATTAACTCTCCAGCCTCCTGAATGTTAATAAGAGGGAGGGAGGGCTATGATTTGTCACTCATGATTGCCGGATGTTGATGATGAGGATAATGCTGATGACAGTGATTGCTCTTTGTCTTCATGCAACTCAACACTCTCAGAACTGATCGCTGTTGTATGTTATTGCTGTTCGTCTTGTTTAGATTGTACCTTGCAATTAAGTGTGGATGCAAGCCTTGTAGTAAAACTGCTGTTTTTAGCTATTGCTTTATGGATAGCAATGTCTTTCCTGTGTTTAAGATTTAGTGGCATCTAGCATTGAGGTTGCAGATTGGAACATCCACACACCCCTTGCCTCACCTTCCATTACGGTAGCTGCTAAACATTGATTTTTAGTAAACAGTAGTTGTGCAATAATGAAAAATCAGCATATATCATCTTTAACAAAATATTCCCCTAAATCCTACACATTAATGAGCATTTAGCTGTTAAATAGAATTTTGAAGAATAATGTTGTTGCAACAAAAAGTATGGAAGGGAAACTTAGATGCATTTATTTGTTTGTGGGGCGCAGCTCTTCATGACAAGACACAGATGTGAAATTGTACAGTATGACCTGTATACATTCATCAGTTGAAATTGGGTAAAGTGTTATTAAATGAATCTAGGAGAAATCTGATGTTCAATTATCCAGCTCTGGCCCAACATCTCAGTCTAAAACAGGCTCTGACACCAGATGTTCTTTGGTGACAACTAAAGTTGAAGCTTGAACTTGTACAACCTTCCCTCTCATCTCTCTGTGTCCCTGCTGTCATCAGTTCCACCTGCTCCTGTGTACTGAGGGGGGTTTTTCCTTGTCTGTGCCTGCAGAGACAATAGGCAGGTCAGCATATTATAGCGTGGAGGCAAGAGGTTGTGCTAGTTAATTATTTTGGAATATGAACGGGAAGGATCCAGTGAGTAGCATTGTTGGACGGCTTCAATTTCATGCTTGAGGCAGCGGCAGCGGCAGGTATAATTTCCCAGGTGCCCCAACCCCCACCCACCACCATCACCACCACCACCACCACCACCTCACTCTCTACCTCGCTCTCTACCTGTGTCTCTCATTCAATCAAAAAAAAAATCAGTGAGCCTGCGATCAAAAGACACACATGTAGTTATACAAGCAGTGTGTGTGAGTGTGTGTGTGTGACTGAAGTATATTGGCGCGCATTCTGAGGAAACTCTGATCTTCCACTTCAGAGCAGTTTGATTTGTCTTAAGTTTCTTGCACATATACTCTTAATGGAAAACCTCTGTAACCCTGAGCAAAATTTCTCACTTACCCCGACGCACGCGTGCACACACACACACACACACACACACACACACACACACACACACACACACACACACACACTCAACTGCACAAGCGCAGTCACACATCAGTTTGATCGTTCACTGTCTTTATCCATTACTTATTGATGTATGATTCAATCAGTTCAACATATCACAGTCTCTTAGCCTGCAGTGGCCCAAAGTTTCCAAAACTTCATGTTTTTAAATCAACTAACTAGCCAAAAGATTTTCCCTCTGGTTGTCAGCTCTGGTTGTGAGTTACTGTCCACTCAGCCACAAGCCTCTAAGTTACTTACTCTTTGATGGCTGAGCATTACTTTGACTGCATGAACGTCACAATTTCTCCCACTGTCTTTTGTGCGTTTTATATCAAAGGCAAATTATAGTTGAAAATTATACACTTACCCCCAGAGGCTGTGATAGCCTGTCATATATCAATTTGAAAAAGGGACCCTGTATTCAGGTACTGAGTATAACACATGCATATTAACACAAGGATGAACATAAAGAATATGCCGCTGTTTCATCTCTGTACACTGAGCAGACTAGATTCAGTTGGATGTCTACTAAGGTATTTACATAATGAAGAAGCATTAAGAACATGTTGTGAATGTTTGGCTAACTTTTAACATTAAAACCACTTGGTCCACCTGCTAGGGTAGGGTTAGGGTTAGGGCTTTTGGCTGTATTAATGCACTTCATTAGCTCAAAGGTCATGGAAATGAAGCTGCGGATGCTTGGTTCTTTTTTTGCCTGTGCTGACTTTAATGGTAGGCATGAAATGGGTTTAATTTTTGTAATAATAGAAAATGATGTAAAAGTGGTTAAAAACTCCAGGAAACGTAAGTGAGTGGGCCTTGAGTCAGGTTTGTTTTGACTATTTCCTGTGTACTTTTGTTTGATTAAGGTTAGAAAAAGATCGTGGTCAGGCTCAAAAGAAACCATTATTAACTGTTAACTGCAAACAGCCGTCTATGCTGTTGAAGTAACAAGCTCTGTACATCCAAACATCCACCCAGCCTACTAACTTATTTTGTTAAAGCATTTGTTGAAGTAACTTTACAAGTTTCTAATTCACACAACTTAGATGAATTAGGTTTTTGCTACTCAGAGACTACATTACCTTTTATACAGGAGGCAACAAGTCTGAAAAACATGAAGATAGTTTTAATGATTTCACAAAAAAAAAAAACAAATGCTGACATTTGTCTAGTGAGACCATCTTCAGTGTTAGTGCTTAGTATCATTGTTTTTGGCTGTCTCCAGATGGATAGTCTCGTGCGTGTGTGTGTGTGTGTGTGTGTGTGTGTGTGTGTGTGTGTGTGTGTGTGTGAGTGTGTGTGAGTGTGTACATTTGCTTGAGAAATCTTGTTCATGAATAATTGAAGATACGATACTGACAGTGAGTTTAATGTCACCATAGAAGGTGCTGGGAAAAAAAACAAAAAAACAAAACATTAAAGGTCATCTTACTAGCTTTGTCTCTCTCTCACCTCATATTGTGAGCCCGTCATCTCAGGCCTGCATTTGCACTGTTCTGCTTATCTTGCTGTATCTTGTGGCATCTCATTAACATCAAATGTATTTACCTTGATTTATATCAGTAATAAATTAAAGTGTATTGATTATTTAAGGAAGATACAGAATAGCCTCCCAACCACAAAACGCACCACATGAAATTGCACTTTTGCTGCTGAGTGATAGCACTGTTCTGTAATAATGACACCCAGAAAGATAATCCTTAGAAGTCCAGTAAGAAACAGAAAAAAATTGGAGTGCCTAAGTGGTAAGAGCTTTAAGATAAGGAAATGTATGATTCAGTTTTACCTTGATTCCTGGAAGGTTAACATTTATTTTTTAGCGATGGCTAATAACAGTTTCTTATCCCTGAAATATACATTTTCATTTATTGGTTAAGAAGTAATTTAATTAAACATACTATGTTAACATGCTGTTGAAGTAACTAAACATTGGGTAATCCTTTTGGAGCCCATGTTTTGTTTATTAGATATACATTTCCTTATATCAGAAAACATTTGGACCCGTGTGATGTTGCAATGTGTCAAAACAGTTGTTTTCAGCAAACTTGCTTCCTTGTTTACACTGTACATGGCAGTCAAACAGAAAACCACCTACGCAGCAACAGCCACCATGTGATCTTTCCATCAATTCCATTATTCCGTTCAATTAGTGACCCTTGCTCTTGGCTGGTTAAGATTGATCGGTGGTCAATATGTTTTTGCTCTCAGAGGGCGTCTCTTGGAGGTGCAGCAGCCTGATGCGATTGTTTCTACTTCTGTTTCGTTACTCTTCCTAAAGACACAAGTTCTCATCTTTTTTTTTTCTTTTTTTGGTTTACCATTTGTATTCATCTAACCGTGAAAATGCTGGAAACATTCATCTCTATTTTCATCTCAGTTTGATCTTCATATTCCCTCTCTTGTAAGGAAATCCTAAAATATTTCACTGGATCATGTCCAAAAACAAAGGGGCGGCTGTAGCTCAGTGGGTAGAGCAGGTCGACTAGTGATGGTTCAAATCCTGGCTCTGGGGCAGGGATGAGCTGCATGTCGAAGATAGTGAGCGAGATACTGAACCCCCCACATTGCTCATCAGTGAGGGCCCTGCAGTGAGCTGGTGACTTGTCCAGGGAGTAACCTGCCCTCGCCCTGAGACAAAGCTGGGATTGGCTCCAGTAGCAACACCCTGCAACCCCATGGAAAGGGATAAGCGTTTACAGACTATGACATGACATATCCAAAATCAGACTGGGGAGACAGAACTGTCTCACAGCCTTTATTAGGTCAAAAGGCAACAATAAAGCAGTCTGACAGGTGAACAGATTCAGCACTGTGGGTTAAGGCAGGAAGAAAATGGTGACAAAAGGAAGCAGATGGTCACACAAATAGGTACAGTCACAGTTTAATCATATGGACAAGAAGCAGAAGAGGAAAAAGAGAAAGTTGACGCTATGACTAAAACAGCGAAACATACTTGGATAGTAATCTTAATGCTGGTTCAACATAACATAACACATTAACTGGTCTTGAGGGATTAACAGCTGCATGGCAACATATAAAAGAACAGTATATCTGTAAAACTGATCTAACTGACTGGTGACGGCAGACGTCAGCACGGTTGAGCAATGTAACATAAAAAACACAAACCCTAGATGATACACATTAAGCCATACACACAGACTATAGAGTGGCTGTTTTCAAACACTCTCTGTGGGTTTCCCTGTGACTCAAATTAACTGCAGAGGAAATTGTTTTCCAGACAGAATCCAAATTCTGATACTCTACGGTTCACTGCTCATGCCAATGGGTTTATCTGAGCACACCTTGCATTGCAATGACTCGAAAAGACACATCACACAGCCAGTAGCTGTCTGTTAATAGTAGAAAAGTTTATTCAGAAGCCTACAGACATCAGTTACACTCTCTACATAATTTGGATGCCTGTTTTAATCTTCACACCCCTGCCTTTGTGCCCCGACCCAGACTTTCCATTCAATAAAATGCCACAGAGGAAGTAAGCTCAGAGTTCCCAGTCAAGTTCAGCCCCACACTCTGTGAATCACAAAATAGAGGCCCCGACTCTCCTCCTCCCTCTGCTTCCTTTTGTCTTCCTACCTCTCCTGCAATCTCTCATTCGTTGAGATGTGGCACTAGCCATTGGCGGTATTTTTAATGCCCAATGTGTCGTCTACTAAACAACCATTAAAAGGGGCCTGTTGGAAGAAAGTGGCAATTTCCTATGAGAGCGCTGGTGTCGCGCTGTATTTCTTCCCCCCCCACGGCACTGACAGACCCACCGTCTAGACCGTGCTAATGGTTCCCCTTCTCCTTTACACAGCCTTGAGAGGGAGAGAGAGCGGTTACACTCTGGCTTTGCAGTATCATCTACGTCAGAGCCCTGAAATGATAAATAGTACCAGTAGAAGCATATGAGAAATCGGAATCAATGTGTACTTTTCCATCTGCCTGTTTTTATGCACATTTTTAAAAAATGCATAAAATGACTTAAATTGTCTTGATTTTCATGTTACTTCGCCAAAAATTTAACCTACACAATATTGTAATGGCATCATCACTTCTGTCTACGATCTGAGAACTGTTTTTAACCTTTGGACTTGTGAGTCACTTACTGTGACAAGCTCCCTGTGATATTTATCTAGTGTTACTCCACTACATGGCTTTCATTTTCCTTCTCTTCTTGTTTTGTTGCCATCTCACTCCTTTCTCCACTCTCTGTATTGGCTCTCTCTGATCATTTTTTTCTCGTCTTTCCCTCGACTTTGATCTTTTTCTCTCCAGCAAATGCCCCCACCACCCTCTCTCCACATCAGGGCTGCAAAAATTGGAGATCAGCGTTCCAATGAAAGCCACTAATCAACACTAACCTTCATTTAAATTGTAATCTGATATTAACCACATACGCCCTTTCCGTAAATTGGATTTTACATTTGAAGGACAAGGCGGTGTTGGAGTTGGCACTACGGCAACATTTCAAGGCAGGATGTAGCGGGTCAGCCTTGGTAAGCCTTGGTCCAAACTCCTCATTTACATTCAGTGCCAAGGGATCTACAAACTAAACCAAATTTAATAGTCAGAGAGCACACACAAATGGACATTGTTGTATCATCAATTTTCTTTGGAGACATTTGGAAACATTTGAAACCTGTTTTAATAACAGTAATTAGCAACTACCCTATCCTTAAACAATGTATTCACTACTCTTTTAAAATGTAAGGTTACTGAAAATGTCTCAACCAGTGACATCAGATTGTGTAAAACTAAAGATGCCAATGACATTGGTATTTTTTTTACCAATGTTTTGATGGAATTTGTCTGTTCCATAGCCAAATCTCCATCAACAAACATGTCTTTGACCTCTCTCTGGTCTTTTTCCATGGCCACAAAACATTATGCCGTTCTCTGTGAACAATATGAGGGCATGCAAAATACACACACTCATACATTCACACATGTATTATGTACCTATGCTTACAAACAGCCAAACACACACTCAGTCATGCATGCACAATTATATGCAACCGCCCTTGGACTTACAGTAGATACACATGCGAACACATATTCCCTTTTCACTCATGCATACACTAATTTTGACATGCTTACACTGAGATATTCTTGTGCCCTCTCACTGCCGATGAAGTGAAAGAATTCATGCTCATTTCGAGTGATGTGTTTTTTGGTAAACCGACTTAACAGTGCAAACGGAAAGGACCAAAGAATTGCCACTGACCTGTGAAGTTAGATTTACATTTCATGTGGGTCCATCAACTTGTTCTATCCATTTGATCTAACCTGACAGCTAACACTAAACCTCTGAGGCAGGCTTCATAAACTTTAGGTTCAAGGAGAAAAATCCCCCACTTTAGAAATTGTGTGCAAGACTAAGATGTTTTATCTTCTTTAAGGATAAATACAGTGGACATTCGGTACTGTTCAGTCAGAATACAAGAGAGGTGCACCACTGAACTCAAGAACACATATATTACTGTAAGGCAGCATTTTATTGTAATTTTCATTATTGATTAATGTGCAGACTTCCACTGCTTCATCGTTTAGTCTATTAAATAGCAAAAATAAGGAAAAAAAACTTCCCAGAGTCCAAGGTGACATATTCAAATGTCTCGTTTTGTTCAACTAAAGGTGCTAAGTCCAAAGTTTATATTGATATATGACAAAGAAGGGAAACCAATCTAGTCATCTGAGTAGCTGGGATCAGAGAATGTTTGTCCACTACTTTTTCTTGATTCCTAAAATGATTAATTAGATTAATTAAACAATTAAACCTATTGCTCCAACTCTAATGTGTTTCGTAAATTACATTTCCTCAGCACCCTTGTTTATTACTTTTTAAACTCAAACTTGACCAGAGGTTAGCTACAATAAAATCAGCCACTAATGGTCAAAGAAAGAAATGAACGGCAGGTAACTGCACTTCAAAATGTCTTCTCCCTTGGAGGGTGTGTATTGCTAATGGGATTACATACTTAAACATACACACAAACT
>JARJLU010012384.1:0-63985 GCA_030272975.1 Sparidentex hasta | reverse complement strand
TGTGTCCCGACTTCCTTGATGGAAGCTCCTCCTGTCAGTGGAACACAACCATGTATGAGGGCAGATGGGTTGCAGGAACCACTGCTGGAGGATGCATGTATAACAGAGGTATTTGAAGGATGAACTCTTAAATTCAATCAAATTTGACATGTTGCATGTACTGTATGTTACTTTTTTCCCCCATTTGTTTTCTTTAGTCTTTTTATTACCCTTTTGTCTGTGACATGAAAAATCACTACATGAATGCAAAATGGAAAACTTTGTCTACAAAATCTGGTAAAATATTGCTAAATTTGATGAGCGACATGTAATATAAACAATATATACATAATTAAAAATAGGTCCAACAAGTGTTTTGGACCTTTGTTGTCACATGGCTAGGTTTAGGCACTGAATCTATTTGGTTAAGGTTTAGTTATAATGGGTACTGACTTAAAAGTGCCATATTCTGCTCATTTTCAGGGAATCCGATGTCTGCTAAAACATGTTTAAATGCTTTAATGTTCTGAGGGAGGTGGCTGTATAGTTGTTATAGTCACAACCTTACAGAAGTCCTGACAGGCACAAGGCACAGCATGCTGACCACAGGGTATTCTATTCTCTGTGGAGAATTTAAATACTATCACAGTATTTATTTAGCACCTAAGCCTGCTTTATCATATTTCATCAAATTTCATTGTCTACAACATGACACAGGTGGGAGCACAGGGACTTAACTGGGGACATCACACACAACAAACTGACAAAATGTGCAGTGAGAACAAAGACAATGATGAATAGACGAGGAACAGGTGAGGTGAGATCGGCAGGTGAGGGGAGTCTGGCTGATAGGCAGAACGCTGACAGATAGAGGGAGACAAACATGCAACAAGAAGGGAGGGGACATCGAAAGGACACGAGAGGGCAAGGAATCAAAACATGAGACACAACAAGACACAAAACCATGAAAGGATTGTTAAAAATAAATTTATTATAATAAAATTATCAGTAATCATCGCCAAACAGGGCCATTTTTTGTTCCCCAGATGGCATTGTTACCCCTATAATATCAGACCTCTGCCTGATCATTGGCTCAGGGGCTCTATAAAGAGGTGAAAAGGGGAGGTGATGTCCTTAAGTAAATGTAAGACAGTAAGTAAGTCAGTCATCGCTCATTTGTGGTTGAGAATATAGTGCATTGTGATAGTTTCTGAAACATTTCAGAATTTTTTTCTAGACTAGTTTCTATTTAATTTGTTGTAGGGCTTCTTATTTTGTGTACTGTTCTGTCAGCTTGTTGTTTTCGCAACTTATGCGATAAAAGCTTCTATGGCCTCCCTCCTGTCTTGTTACATTGTTGCTTTGTAAAAAGTAGTTGGGGTTTTTTTGTACTTCTTGTGTATTTATCTATAAATCTATTTATTTCTTTAGTTCTATGATTTTAGGTTTAATCCTATCCTGGAGAGTCCCTGAATGTTCTTTTTGGAGTTTCTTCAGTTTGTCTTTTTTTTTTTTGTTGTCTTGTTTTGTTTTTTGTAGAAGAAAATGGCTGTTATCTTGCCTCTAATCTTGGCCTTTAGTGAATCCCAGAGCACGGATGTTCAGTTTTTCCTTGACAGCTGGATTATTGTCATTATGTCTGAGTTCAACCACCAGAGAGCAGTATTCCTCTTAGTATCAAGGTGGACAACAGGACTATGATCTGAGAGAGTGCTGGGGCCTATTTCACATTTATCTAATCTCTAAAGGTATTTTTTTGAATGTTAAAATGTAGTCTATCAGAGAAAAGACTTGATGAGCAGATGAGTAGTGTGTGTGTAGTCTCGACCAGCATCAAAGTATTAATTCTTTCCGTGATGTTTTTTGCCTCAGACTTTCCTTTACAAGAGTCGATCTCTGGGTTTAGTTGAATATAAAAGTCGCCACCACATATCAAAATCCCTTGGCTTTTTGTTCACATTAATTAAAATAAATGTTTATAAAAGGACCACTCACTACCTTACCTGTACCTTAACTGTCCTTAATTATTCTTTGGTTTCCTTGCTGATCACTCTTAATTCTTGCAGAATAAGCTCCAAATCAGCAATTTCTCCACTCGAGCTTGCATAGTTTATCCCAGCTTGCTTTAAGCTTTGACCACTAATTATTAGCTAGTTGCGGCTCATCTTCTTCATATGGGAGTATATTAATAATTACTCTGGTTCGGTCTGGAGCTCTCGTTCAATGGCGCCATCCTGGAGGTGGTCCAACCGGAAGTCTATGTCAAAAAGTTGAACTAATTTACTATTTTAATTTTCTCAGCCTTAATGAAAATGTCAGCATTGATGCGCTGTTTGGTTTGGGAGAAGAATATTCACTTTTTTGTGTATGTTAAGGCTAAGACATGAATGATCAATTGTGATCCTTTCCATAGCAATCGGCATCTTCCCAGCAGATGGTTCAGCTGCCTTTTCATGTGTATATAAAACTGTGTCATTGGCATACATTTGTATAACTATCCCATGGCACATAATAGAGATCATTGATATAAGGATCAAATTATAGATGGTCTAACACAGAACCTTGAAGCACACCTACTGCACAATTGAGAAAGCTTGATAATGTTTCATTAATTTTTAACATACTGCAACCTATCAGATAGGTATGAAGACATGACATCTGGAAAGTTTAAAAGAAAGAAATGAGAACTTTGTGATTTACTTAAAGCTAGGGTCTACAATCCTGGAGAGCTAGCAAGCGAGCTAGCAAGATTTGAAAGTGGCACCTCCTCTAAGTTCCACCCCCCCCATCCCATCAGTGCTCCGTCCAAAGCCATGCCCCCACAAACTTGAACACACATCTGGCAGTGGGACTCAGCAGGGAAAAGGAGATGATGGGGCACGGCGCAGCAATTCAGCTGAATTTAGAACAGAGCAGACAGGTAGTAAAGCGCTGAATCAACAAACAACATACGGTTACTTTTCAAAATAAAACACTCCGTGTTGACTCCTGCAACTCCGTATTTCTGCAGAGGAGTGTGCTGAATATTTCCAGCAATAGAATTCTGTTAGAATGCTCACAAAACTTTAATACTTTCCAGCTCATGCAAGTACTTGACTTAGCATGTCCCTTAGTCTTAAATCGGTGAATAAATCACAAATGCCATGTTGCTTCACGTTATGAAACTGTAGATTTAGTTATACATTAATGAAGAAAATGAACTGAATTTTCTTTTAAATCAGTAATATATATGTTTTCATTTTAACATTGGTAATTTAATCAAAAAGCTACGATTCGCAAATGTTTATAATGCAAACAAACCTTGTATTTCTCGTTGTCCTACAGACAGTTTCTGGACTAATCCACAGTTTCGGGTCAAGATTCATGGAGAATGTTCTGCAAAAAATGGTACTAAAAACATGCTGCTGTCTCTCCTGCAAAAGCCTGACAAGAGGAACAGGAGCCAGGTCCAACGTTTCAACATTGGATACTCTGTATTTGAGGTAAATATAACCCAATTTTTTGTTTACTATTATGGATATGTCATGCATACAGTAGACATGGACGGCAGCTGAAGTTGTCAGAGTAAATGAAACAGCAATCAAACAAAATTATCTGTTGACCACAGTTTTGAGCCATTTTGGGCTTCGAGAGGCTTCTTCAGTTCAAAACTGAGGCTTTTTTGTTCAGAGTCATTCGCAACACAGCACCTAATACACCATAATACCACCATAATACACTAAATTTAAGGATGACATCATTATGGATTAAGGTTAGTGTTGTTGCTTCTCGGCATAGTTTTAAAAAAGGTTCCATCTACCTTAATGAATCTATGGTTAAATGCCCCACCAGGCAAGCGCCAGTGTTTGATTGATGTTACATGATGTGTGCTGAGTTTGGCAAAATGTTGAATGCTAAAATGCAAATAGTGGCTTTTCTACATTTTTAACTGCCACCTTCAGTGTTGCCTTTTTGCTGTTTCTGAAAATCATTTCTAAATATGTATTTTTTAAAAAAAAACAATACTTGTACTTGAGTACTGTACTCAAGTGTTTTTTTTTTCCCAAAACACATTAAATGGACGACCAGCAAAGTCCTACCTGTCTGTAGGTTAGACAACAGTTAGCTCACAAGACAGTTTTAAACCTCGTCAGAATATTTCAAGTGACTCTCAGCATGTGATGATAAAAAATTATTCTGATTGAAAATGTGACACTTATTAACTGAACTGACTGCTTCTCCCCCCAATATGAATTCACCTTCCACTGATTTCTGTCAAGGTGTCTGAAAAAGTAAGAAACCTCCAATCCTTATACACAATAAACATTCATCAGTTTCTGTTTATTATTATTATTATATTATATATTATTATTATTATATTATATATTATTATCTGTTTATTAATCATTATAGTACAAAGCACAAAAAGGGAAGTTCCCAGCCTCTTTCTTCAGTACCCATGCACCTGTCGCCCAAACTACTAAATTCATGGATGCACGTGAGGTGATGGAGTTCTTCCTGCTGAAACCTGGTGAATACCTGATTGTGCCATCCACCTACAACCCCCAGGAGACAGCCTCTTTCATTCTGATCATCCACTCCAAATCAGAGACACAGGGCTAGTATGCACAGTCTCTCAATTCTCTGCTTCTCAACAAGAATGAGGCATTAAAAATGAATCTGCATTGCATATGTCCCACATTACTTGTGTTTTACATTAACAAAGAAAAAAAAAACACAGTAATCAGATCTGGACTGTCTTTTGTCTTTCCCCACAGTGAAAACTCTGGTTACCATCCTCAAGAGCCAGTTGAAAAGGTTTGCATGATTATATATAATATTGTAAAATTGTTGGTATTCATATTATTCTGACATTATATTACATCTTCTTACTTTAATGTACATTAATTATGTTTTGACAATTAAGTTTCATTTGTAGTGACACAGCTTGATTTTTCTTATAGTTTCTCTTCTACTGTTATCTCTCAGATCAAAATGAGTTCTAATGCACAGGATGTTGAACAGAAGAAAAAACTGTTCCGTCAATACTCTGACAAGGTAATAGTTGTCCAATTAAAATATGTATTGCTGATTACACTCTTAGAGATAAAGATTCTAACTAGAACCATATAGGGTTCTTTGTCATGTTCCACTTGAAACTTTTTCAGAAGGTTCTACCTTGAACACTCTGTGAAGGCTCCTTTCAGAACCGCCTATAAAATCACTTATTCTTAGTGTGTCCAATTCCGATTCTATGGGTAGAACCTGGCCCATCAGAAATTTCAGCTGTTTAAAACCTTCATTAATAACATGCG
Organism: Sparidentex hasta; assembly: GCA_030272975.1. Lineage (NCBI taxonomy): Eukaryota > Metazoa > Chordata > Actinopteri > Spariformes > Sparidae > Sparidentex > Sparidentex hasta. The sequence continues at coordinate 58,712 of JARJLU010012384.1, read as the reverse complement.
TTGTAATTTACTCATCTAAATCAATCCCATACTTTATATGAGCTTCTATCAACACCATACAATTTTGAGACACAATTGTATTTCTCGATGGTGGTGTATACTTTTGTCAGCGGAGGAGGTATCCACGAAATACCACATAAGTGGTATCAACATTTCCATCTGAGTGTTCTCTAAAAGTTTCCCATTCAGTTTTCAAGCAGCATTTTGTCATCTGCTTCCATCATGTTTACAAATTAAATTGGGAGGGTGTATGATTAGTCATGTATGGGATCTAGGGGTGTGATAGAGCATGATTAATCTCCATTATTTTTTTTAAAATAAATCAATCAAAATTTACAACGCAATTATAAATGTTTATAAAATCCACCATTTTCACATTGTTTTAACATGCAATATGTAAGAATTGGCCACCTGAGCAATTCATAATCAAAAAAAATTGGGGGCAGTATTTCACCACTGTAACTGCTGCAAATGATAGCTGCCCTTAGCAAGTTAGCTCACTTAGCTTTGCAGCTAGTGGCCTAATTCCCGGTCATGTTTAAAATTAACACATTGATATGTACAGTAGGTCAATGAACAGACACCAACTATGCAGTTCCGTTCATCAATCATTTTGTTGGAAAGTACTGCTAATGTAGCCTGTTATGGTTTTTCTTTTAGGTTGAAATAACAAATAGCAAATACATCAATTGAATCTTAAACAAAAACTTACCACAGTCCATTACATCGTGTTTTCATTTCATTTTTAGTATGATGAGGTGGGTGCTGAGCAGCTCCAGGGACTGCTAAATGATCAAATCCTGAAAGGTTTGAACTGTTAAATTAACAAACATCATGAGTTCCAAATACAGTAGAGTACACTGTAATAATCACAAGTTGCATGTTTACTGCTATATTGCAATTTATTCTAAAGTATGTCTTGCGCTGATTTATGGTTGTTTGTTTGTTTGTTTGTAGGAGACCTGAAATCTGGAGGCTTCTGCCTTGATGCCTGTCGTAGCATGGTTGCTCTGATGGATGTATCCTGTTGTAATGCATGTTTTATTAATTATTATTTGGTATAACTAACACATCTAAAATTATACTATGTTGTGCCAAAGCTAACAGCTTTTATCTTTATTTAACATGGTACTTTAATGTTGAGTTAAAAAGTCATCAGTCACTGGCAAACTGAACGGGGAGGAATTTGTTCGTTTGTGGAAGAAGGTTGTCAAATACAAGGTAAAAGAAACCAAGATTAAACATTTCATTCTGACTGAAAGAGTTTTGATTTTCTGTCATAGTTACCTATATTACTGTATAGCTGCCTCTTTATTGTACCATTAATGCATATGCATCTAAATGTAGAGTTGGAGGAATAACCCAATTGTTGCTTTTTTGTCCAGGAAATTTTCTTCCTCACAGATGTTTCACGAACAGGAACACTGTCGCTGAGTGAGCTGAGGAATGCATTTGTGGCTGCAGGTTGACCAGCTGTGCTTGATTATAAATGTATCAACGGATTTGGATGGATGCATGGATGGATGTGTTTTAATGGTTAAACAAACTCTTCATTTTCATGACTAAATTAACTGGATAAACAAACAGACCCTAAAGGACAACACAATTTAATTCTGTTCTACTTTATTTATATTTACCAGATCCTGCCACATTTCTACCTTATTTTCCTCTGAGAACAGCTTGTTTGCTCAGATCTTGTTTGAGTTTGCATTATTATCTCACTAATATTGTAAATATTAAAATTCTGTGTTTGAATCGCTCTAAAAAATACATAATGCCCCTTTAAAATGATAAACTACTAAAAGTCACCAGCTGTGTGCCTGTGTGTTGATGCTGAAAATCTGTCTTGTCCTCAAGATGTAAAATCACACTGAGATGTTAGAAGAATACATTCTAAAACTCCACCTAAACTCCTGTTCTCTGTGTGTTGAACAGGAACAAGGGTCAATGATGAGATTCTCAATTTGTTGGTTCTGCGCTACAGTGCCTCCTCTGGACACATGACACTGGAGAACTTCATCAGTCTTGTCCTTCGCTTGGACTGCATGCAAAGTAAGTGAAGTCAAGTGGGACATAATATGGAAATAACACTATAAGGAGTGACTGATTACCACTCTTATCTCATAATAAATTAAAAAACATATCCTCATGTTGGAATACCCAAAATGAAGGATGCAGTCAAGTACACAATGTGTAAGGCTTAAAGGTGTTACATTCAGCCACTAAATGTGGCATTACATGTCCTTGCTTAGATTGCATATATGTTAAAACACCGCTGCGGTTCGCTAGTTTGTGCCCTAGCTTATGTCGCTAACACTAGTTCATGCTGGAACTGTTGCTAATGTGAGCTATCAAATGTTAATATTAATAATGCTAGCAAATGCTAACAATGCAAATGCTAACAAATGGTAATGTTCATGATGCTAGCTATCATTACCATTGCTTACACTAGCTACCATTCGATAATATTAGAGCAGTATGCTGGTCACATATTGTAGAACTCAGTTGTTCTTATGTTTTCTGTCTACAAACTGGCAACAACCAAGACTCTTGATACTGATGAAACACGCAATATCAATGGTGTTCTGCAAATGACTGAGAAACCTTGTTAGTAGCTGAAACCAACCACCAGAATTCTTACCCAAACCTAAACAAAACAATAATTTTGGACCTAACAAACATTTTTAGAATTATCAATTCAAAATCATAATAATATTTTTAAGGAGGGGAGATAAACCCTCTCTCATTCTGCATCTTTCTATAAGTGAGGTAAATGTCTATTTTAAAAAAAAATGGTTTGTCTACATAAAAATGTTATCAGTATGATCCTTAAGGTGATATGATTTATTAGCAATTTGTGTTGCTCAACAGAAATCTTCAAACAACTGTCTGATGGAAAATCCATGAATCTTCGTGAGCTTGAGGTAATACATTATTTTCTTCTTATCAACAGTTCATGGGTGGGACTTTTAACAAACCATGGCTGTTAAAAAGGCACATGAACATGGACAGGATTTATGCCTCTTCAGTAGCAGTGACATCATCTGCCCACAGATAACTATGCTATATTCAGAGCTACAGCAACATTGTAGATGCAGTATTTTATCAACAGTCTGTGAAGAAATAACAATGGAGGCATGATGACAATATTGTGTTGCACAGATATATACTGAAGTTTATGTGCTAACCAACCAGCCCCAGCCCTTTCCTGGCCCAAAACTCCTGTTCTGATACATCATAATCAATGGGTGCTCTAACCTCCCGACTGCTAGCTGTACTGCTATTTGAGCTAACTGGGCTAACTTAGCTACATTTAGCAGCAGTTTGCAGATATTTTGATGATATGCTGCCCCATATTTGTTTTGAGTGTTTATTTGACAGAAGGCCAAGTATTACCGTAACACCTTTAACTGTCAAACAAACAGACAGGCTAAGGCATGGTCTCTGAAAGGGACATAAATATGCATCTCCTGACTATCAGAGCTCTACCAGACTCTCTGTCTTTCCAGTGGAAAGACAGAGAGTCTGGAAGTAGTTACTCATGGCTGATACACAGTGTGTGTGTGCACACACACACACACACACTTTTCCCATACTTTTCCCACACACATTTTTCCCATCTTTTCCCATTTCTCCTCATCCCCCATGCCTAACACTACCAAACAACGGGGCCTCCAACAGTTACAAATCTCTAAATCCTCTGCTGCTTTTTTCAAACATGCTAGGAGGGTTTCTAGCAGAAGTTCAGGGCGTAGATACTTGAGTTAATCTTGACTACACATCTGAGCTTATATTTATGTTTCCTGTTCAGTTGTGTGTATGTTGTATAAATAACCTGTGTTCTTCTTTATTTTCAGTGGATTCGCATCTCAATGTACACCTAACACAACAAGAGAGATGGATCGATGATTTTCACTTGGATATATAGGAGCAGATGTTTCACTCTTTTCTTTATATTTGCCTTCTTGCATGGTAAAGAAAACATGTATTTGTCGTGACACTTTATGAACTATGACTACAGGGTATTTTCTTTTTAGCTTGAAACCTTTTGCAGACTATATTAGCTTGTATATGGACACTTTCTGGATGTTAAGATGACAGAATGAGTTACTGCATTTGTGTATCATTAGTAGAACTGTAATGTGGGTTTATAATTTAGCTCTGTGCTTTGCAAAATAAAGACATTATATAAACACATTTAAGTTTTCAGACATAAAGAAACATGCAGATTTTCTACAATTTATAGACAATATTACTCTAAAAAACTCTAAAACTTCTTTCACAAGGTGTGTACCTATACCGGATTGTATATTTGATCATGATATTTGATCTTCCTGTTTTCATCTGTCACTTATTAATAAATTTCACTATTACTAGGAGTTAATTATCGACTATTTATTTAATCACATTCAGACCTTCAGTCGAGTGTTTGATTTGGCAGTGATAGCTAAACTCATTTATCTAATAATGTTGAATAACTTCAGGCTCCATGAGATTGTTTAAACATGTTTCAAGTTTCGAGGTGCATTTATTTGTCATCCTACAACACATGAGGTTGCACAATGAAATGCAAACTGAAGTCTGTTTATGCTAGACATGTACGATTAAACACTGAAACTGGACATCATGGGATAATTTCCTTTATTAGTAGCTTCTAGTGGTGAGGCTGCAGGCACCAGCTGAATTTATCTGGTGCACACTAATACAAGAAAGACCGCTCTGGGCTGCTGTTAACACGCTTTGTCCTTAGATATGCCCCCTGTTCTGTGTTTTTTCAAATCACAGGTTAGCTCAGGTAGAGTTTCAGAAGGGACCATCCCATGTTGACAGCTGTAGCCTCAGGCAGTTGCAGCTATTATAAAAGAGCTGGAGCCTTTATTATATAGTTGCTAACCCGACCAGGCTGAACAGCTTCTCTCTCTGACTGGTTAGGTAAGATTCATCTCTTCATATAAAAATTTGAATTTATCAGGGGAAACAACATATGGTTGCACTGTCAACATCGGCAAGAGCAACAGTTCATGCAAAGGCTATATTTTTGTTGTCTAGTAACTGTGGTTATATCTGCTGTTTGGACATGTCACCAAAAATGTAAAGTTTCACAGAAAAAATTCAGAGATGATTGTGCTGCTCACTAAACCTGCACAAAGATGGAAAAAAAAGTTCTCAATGCATCCAGAAAGGGTGACAGACACCTCTAACTGAATTGCTGAGGAAATAGTGTTGCATTGCTCAAAAATGGTCCCTTTTCTAAGCATAGTGAATATAGTGACTAGCTGAAGGGGTTTAATCGCAAAGGTCTTTTCACATTCGTCATCTTTATTGGTCAGTAATATAATTGTTCCCTCTTGCAGTATCTTAAGATATACACTATACTACAAGCCACACACTATGATGCTAGTTAGCTGCAATGTCGCTTAAATTAAACTTTACACTCATTCAGTTAACCAGTAATACTATCCTTATCTGCCAAATGGAGTTCAGAAAAAAGTCTTCTGTGAATCAGTTCGGTTGTTCCTCTTGAATGCTCTTTTCAGTAGGCGAGAGATTCGCAATAGAGAGGTTTAGGGATGATTTTTATAGGCAAATCAAGACATAAGCATCTACCTGATACCCACAGCTAAAAAGTCTATGGGTTTTTTCAGTTGGATTTTGGATTGTCAAATTTGATAGTTCATGATATTTACCCATTTGTAAAGCACTGTGCAGCATGAAATGAAGTTAGTCATTCTCATTCCATTCTTTTTAAATTTCCCCCCTTCCAACGGCAGTCTGTTGTATTTGTTCATGATTTTGTGTGTCCTGCACAGAATTCAAACACAGCAGAAATGGCTACACCAGGTGTGTGCATGAAAATCATTAATGCACGACACAGCAAAGATGGTTTGGGAACTATCACCAATCCTGAGAAGTTCCTCAACCAAGACTACCAGCTACTGAAACAATACTGTAACATCAAACGCGTAAGGTACGTCGACGATATGTTCCCCCCTGACAAGAGGTCCATCGGCAAAGACATACTGAGCCCTTCTGATCTAGCCGCAGTGGAGTGGAAGAGACCATCGGTGAGTGTTTTAGTGGCTGAAAAGATGGGATCCCATCACACTAAATGTGGTGGTTGAACAAGCATGTAAGACAGCCACACTGATTCGGTTGTAAGCATTTAAGACAAACAAGCATGTAAGACAAACGTTCACTTTGTTAATCTGTCACTTGTCACAGGTATGTACGGTATGACTGTGTTGGCTTCTTTGCAAAGATTTAGTCTAGAATGGGATTATTGCTTAAATTCATCAGAGAGATGTATAAAGTCACAAAGCAATCTGTTGATTTCCTGTTGTACTGGCAGTACTACAAATCACGTCACATCCCTCTAAAAGGGATTGCTATGTGTATTGTATTCTCAAGGATAAACATCAAAGGACAAACACAAACCTAACAAATTTAAGTATGAGGCCTACTTCCTACTTATATTGTCAACTGACATTTAGACTAATATTAAACCTAAAACCTGTTTTGTGATGTCAACTATTTCTCTGTTTCAGAAAATTGTTTCCAATCCATCTTTTGTTGTCGATGGGGTCTCCAGGTTTGACTTTGGTCAAGGCATTGTTGGTAAGGAAAATACTTCATTCATCATAATCTGTACAGTCGAGAGGCTACCATCTATGTCATTTTGAGCTGCAAGTCCTGTCAATGGGCAGAGAGTTTAGACAAAAGTGTAGTTAAAGGCACATGTCAGGGGATTTCTAGCAAGCACTGATTTCATCAATGTTTATTCTTTCTCAGCTGTGTTAGTATAGTTTGTATTGTGGAATCTTCAGTGCACACTTACTTGTAAAGCCCATTCCTGCCTCCTCAGGAAACTGCTGGTTTCTTGCATCAATCGGAGCTCTGACATTCCAGGATTTCATCCTTAACCAAGTTGTGCCTCTTGGGCAAAATTATTATGAGGACTACTGTGGGCTGTTCCACTTCAGGGTAAACTCCTAATCATTGCCAAAATATTTGTTTAAAAGTTGGACCTGTTGAATGGTTCATATTTAATTTTGCTATAGATCACTTCCTTTTCTCTTCCTTCTTAACAACTCAGTTCTGGAGATTTGGAAGGTGGGTGGATGTGGTAATTGATGACAAGCTACCAACAATCAATGGGAGACTGATCTTCGTTCACTCCAAAGACCCAACTGAGTTCTGGCCTGCTTTGCTGGAGAAAGCTTATGCCAAGTATGGAAAAACAATGTATTGTTTCTCAATCATTAAATGTATTTCTCAGAATGACATTTGTCTTATATTGTGTGTACTGTGTTAGTAATTTCACAACCATTTGTGTCAGAGTGTGTGGTTCCTACTCGGACATGAATTCTGGAACTCCCTCCGAGGCTTTGGTGGACTTCACAGGTGGTGTTCACATCTGTATCAACCTGTCAGACCCTCCTCCAAACCTCTGGGAACTGATGTGCAGAGCTGGCAAATCCAAGTCACTGATAGGCTGTGGTACACCTCAAGGGGTAGGCACATACTAGCTGGTTCTATTTGCTTTCATACAATTATACTGGTGTGTGAATAAGTCATTTTTTCTTAAGTGGAATGGAGAGGTGCCAGGATGTCAGGCTGCCAAGACTCAATTACTCAGGGGCATGACCTACAGAACGTGTGAATGCTTCAGCAAGCTTTTTTACCCACGTTCATCAAAGGACTGTTGTTTTCCTTTTGACCTATCTACATTAGATAACAAAAACGTGAAAAATGGCATTTAATGGCTTCCAAATATTCTCTGATAGAACTTTAATTAATCATCTATAGGTCTACTGGGAAGTGAGCAAAAAAAAAAAAAATTTCGTTGAAACATCAATGTCACTCAGGAAATTAACTTCTATATTGTGCAGAAATGTGTAGACAACAAGACCAGAGCTGGAAATGAATATACGAAGCCATTGACAAGCCATTATATTACCAACTATACCCCGGGAAGTCATCCCATGTATATCTGGATTTCCTAAGATACACAAGTAAGGAGCATCTCTCAGTGCGTTTACATGACACTCAAGAAAACCGAATTACATGCATCTATACACCATAGTCTGACTAAAATCGGACCGGATCAGATTTCTCATAGTCAGATTAACACACCTAGATTACTCAATTGATAGTCACATTACTCCTGTGTGTATATGTTCCATCAGATAAGATTGGATTTTGCGTTCTGCGCTGGCTCGGGAATTTTTTTCTGGGCCATGAGCTGGAAGTAGAAGGACGGCGGCAGTGGCGGAGCACAAACTGGGGTCATCAGAACCCTAAAACAACATGCTGAAACTGTCCACACAGACAGAGGGGAAGGAGAAGGAATAAAAACCTGTGGCGACCAAAACTGAACCTTTATCAAAACCTCTTAAAGATTCAGAGAAGACAGGATGGACACGTTTCTGCCTGAGAGTGGTTTGAAGTGAACTTCCTCTCTAAGGACAAAACACCCAGGCATAAGGAAAGTAATGTAATTAATGCTGTTCATTGCAGCCACGTACATTTGGGGAAACAAAACAACCTCTCCATAAATGCATGGCACAACACAGCATAGGAAGACCACCTCCTCAGGTGAAGACTCTGCTGTCCATTTACATCTGAAGGAGAAAAATCATTCCTTTGAGGACAACAATGTTAACATCTTGGCCAGAGAAGACAGATGGTTTGAGAGTGGAGTAAACAAATCCTTATATGTCAAACTGGAAACACCCTCTTTGAACAGAGGAGGTAGCCTACAACACTACTTTCACCCACCTACAATGCTGTACTCAGTTACCTCCCCAGACAGCTTAACAACCATTCACACCTGGGCACACCTAGCCCTTGCAACCAAAATGAAGGCTGATTGGGTGAGCAACCTACAAGTGGCCCTAACAACTCAGAGCTTACGCATGTCCTGAACAGCCCTGCAAGTACACTCCCACACAGAGTTTGAAAGCAACTCCCCTCCAGTTGGTTAGAACTGAATGATATATGATACAGCACTTAGAATTACTATGACCTGAATGACTGAGAACCTTCATCAACATACATGCTTATGTAATATGGTTAGCTAACCAGAAAAAAATTAACGCTAGCATGCAAGCCTGGATGACACTTTTACAGCTACTTGTTTACATTAAGGCTAGCTTGGTTATCTTGCTAAATAATGCCCAAACTGTTAATGGTCCTTTATCATGTGGGTAAAGAAAAGCATGTTGTACACGACTATCTGCAGTTATAACATAACTGGTATTTATATCTTCTAGGAAACATCTGCGAACACTGTACTACCAAATGGATTGGTCCAAGGCCATGCCTACACTGTCACAGGTGTGAAAGAGGTGAAGGATTGCATTTGTTTAAAAGTAAGTATATAACCAAGTGTAGTTATTATTATGGCAAATTTCAATTGTATTTTCTCTGGTAACTGTTGAACAGGTGATAAGCCAAGGGCAAATAGTGAACCTGGTGCGTCTGTGGAACCCCTGGGGCCAAGGAGAGTGGAACGGAGACTGGAGTGATGGGTAAGAACATTACTGTGACCATTCAAACACATTTGTTTTGATATGCTTCATGAGGAAAAAAACATTGAGATTATTATTTTATTACTATTTATTTAAAGACTGATTTGTTGAGAATTCATGCCTGCTTTTGTGCTAGATATCTATGTTAGTGTAAATCAAGTCCAAAGGTAACTGAGGATATTTGGAACAGATCCACAAGACTTACATGAATAACCTTTTCATAAACCAGGTGAGCCAGTGAAACAAGACAAAATGGAAGCCGAGTTTTGACAGTCTTAAATGTCAACTGTTGGCAAAACAGGTTGTATAATGCCAGCTGTATTGAAAAGCAATGCCATTTCAGTCATGTCAGTGAATGTCAAAAGCTAGTACCACGCAATGATTGCTTAACTTGAGCAAAGTACGCATTACTCAAAGCAATATAAAGGAGCTGGTTTTAAATACACTACTGTGCTTACGTTTGTGGTACTTGTACATGAGTATTTTCCATTTTCTGTGACGTTATGCTTCTAGTCCAAAATAGCTCTGAGACTAATTGTGCCTTTTACTCCAATTCACATATCTTACAACTTTAGATACTAGTGACCTTGCAGATTTATTTCTACAGTTATAATGAGCAGGGAAATTATGATGTAATATTATAGATCAAGATATTTGTCCCTGAGGGAAAAGTCACAAGCTACCCAAAGATCAACGCAGCTTTACCAGCTTCAACATTGAAGGAGACATATTATGCTTTTTTTTATGTTCATAATTAAATTTTTGGGTAAATACTAGGATAGATTTACATGCTTTGATGTTAAAAAAAAACGTGCAAAACCAAAGCGAAACAAGCTTGATCTTATGTTTATCTGATGGGTATTGTAATATAGTGTTTGTCCCAGCTCTGTCTGTGAGGCCGCTATTTTGGCTGGCCCATCAGTTTTGTTTTTTTGATTGATTGTTAAGGGGTTTGGATGGTGTTCATTTAATACACTTAACTTCCTTTAAACAGCAACTTGCTCTGTAGTTTAGTGTTTGACCTCTTTGGTGTACCTCCTGTAGGGGGTCATGCCAGTCACACTTACATATTTGACTGACTAACTTTCAAGTTTCGTCTTTTGAGGTGGTGCCCTTAAAACAAGTCCAAAAGCATTGAGATTTTACCACAACAACAATGTGGTATTGCTACTTTTACCCAAGTACAATATCTGACTACTTCTTCAACCCCTTCTTAGCCAACAGACATGATACGTTTATGTGTCCAGTTAATTTGGGTGTCTCATACAGTCATCCAATTTGTGCCTGATGAGTCAAAAAACATACAAGTATAATCTTTAGGAATTTCTTAATTTCTTTTTATTTCTGCATAAAAACACCAAGCACACTGAGGATTAATTGAGCAAAGCCTCTGAGATGAATAGCTGTGTCAAGGCTTAAATATTTTCACCAATTCTATGTGGTTGTTTCCCCTCTGGGCCAGTACGTTTTTGGTGAACAGCAAATGCAGCATGTTGACATTTAGCCAAACTTGTTGACCTTTTCCTTCAAAGCTAACAGACAATGCCAGGATTTGAGCTTGTGCAACAGCTGTTCACACCTGTGTGCTCTGGCCCCAAGCTTTCAGCAAAACCATCACTTTCAGCTATGTTTTGTTTTAACTTATGTTAGAGCTAGCAGTTTGTGATAAGTAAGTCCTTTACATGAAAAAACTACTGCTGGCCATTGGTTTTTTTTAATTCAACAGATGGTATTGATGGTTTGGGGCTTGGCAGTGTGCCCCATTACCTCTTGACTATTTTGGGCAGGGCCGAGAGCACACTGGTGCTACAGGTGAACCTGTGCAAATCCTGGCACAGTGTAGTGGAAAAGTCAACATGCGTGATTTTCTGTCAACGAAGCTTAACTTGCAGAGACTGAAACCTGTCACAACCAGTTTGTGAAAAGAAGTCTTGACAGTGAGAGACTTCTGAAGGTTCTCTTCAAAACATCCTGTGTGAAGAAGCGTACGGTCAAGCAAAAATACACCAAATATCATTGAGATTATACTTCAAAAAGACACACAGACATACGTTATGCGAACACTGGCAGTATGTGTTGTAACTTGTCTCTTAATGTTAAGAACAGTATGTAACAGTATTACCTCTCCTCTCCCTTCACTGGTTAAAGGTCGCCTTTGTGGCAAACTGTTAGTCCTGAAGATCGTCAGATGTGCCTTTCTGTTTGTGATGATGGCGAGTATTGGTAAGCACACTGAAATCAAAATGACAGAGGGAGACAAACATGCAATATCAAGGAGAAAACATAAAGGGAAGAACACAGGGGACACTGAAAGACACAAAAGGGCATGGAAATCAAAACAAAAGACACAATAAGAAACAGAACCATGACATATGCATTGATACAGATGAAACTGGCCAACCACAACTGATTGATGGAGAATTACTAGTGAATCTCAGTGTTTTCAGCAATGTGTCTGAATTAATTTCTGATGCAAACAGGATGCCCCTGAAAGCCTTCTGTGAGTTCTATTCAGATCTCGACATATGCTGCCTGTGTCCTGACTTCCTGGATGGAAGCTCTTCGTGCCACTGGAAGACCTCCTTCTATGAGGGCAGATGGGTGGCTGGAACCACTGCTGGAGGATGCATGAATAATAGAGGTACTTTCAGGATATCTTGGCTCTCACAGGCAGTATATGGAGACTTGAGGGTGAAAAGGTTATGACTGATTTATAAATATATTTTAAAATGCCATCAACAACCTTGCTATTCAATAGCCAGATACGTAAAGGAAATACACACTGTGTTTCTATTATTGTTGATGGAAAAAGGAATGGAATTTTTGATAAACTGGTGAGATCTCTCTTTTCATTATGAGGTTCATAATTTTATTTTGGGAACAGGTTTGCATGCTTTAGTGCTCAAAAAGCACATTAATTTACCCATACTGTACGGTGTTGCAATACTGTAGCCCCTCTCTGTCAGAGATGCTCCTGTCTCTGTAAGCCATGGTGATGTCACAGAATTAAAGACGTCACTACTAATGAGGCATTTCAGGCACTTCAAGAGCAGTGTTGTCCCTGCAAAAGAGGAACTCCTGTAATTGTGGACTGTGGGCGTTTTAACTTTCAAGACCTATGTGACACACAGGTCTCCTTTATATATCTGCAGTTATTCTAATCCCCACACCAGGTTCCACAAACAAAGGAGAGGATGGATGAACCACTTGAAGGATTGTTTTTATATTCTTCAGATAAAGCCTTCTTTTGGTAAAATCATTAAATGCAAAATTGTTGTTTTCCTTCCAGACAGCTTCTGGACTAATCCACAGTTTCGGGTCAAGATTGACAAATTACTCAGTGAATGTTCTGCGGCACCAGATGAAAAAAACATGCTGGTGTCACTCATGCAAAAGCCGGACAAGAGGAACAGACGCCTGGTCCAAAATCTCCACATTGGATTCTCTGTATTTGAGGTAAGTATTCCCTTTTACGGTTTCTGTGACAGTGTTAGGACCATTATTGGCATGTCATGCAAAGGTATGGAGAAGTAGCTGTGTTGTAGTTTTTGTAGTTTTGACATTTGTGGCTCATATCACCTATCAAATTGCATCAGAACAACATAAAAGAATATAAAAATTTCTTCAAGTAATTTTAAATGCAGTTTATCCCCAGCCTAAAGTATTGTCTGACTTTTACATCAGGACTTGAACACTCAAGTTTTAGTAAAGGATACATGAATGATAAATATAAGTAATGAGTAAAATAATAAATTCCATTATTTTTATTTGCATTGTTTTCATGTTGTCATGATTACACTAATTCTGTTTTCTCCCACCATGAACTCTTTTCTTTCAAGATCACTGGAGACGTAAGTAACATTTTAACAACCTCAAACAGTCATTGCTTCCTCTGCACTGCATGAAGAATAATATCAACTGCACAGAAATTAAACATCTATTTATTATCGGTTTTACAGTACCAGGCACAGAGGGGGAAGTTCCCAGCCTCATTCTTCAACACCCACCCACCTATTGCCCAAACTAAATCCTACATGAACGCACGTGAGGTGATGGAGTTCCTCTTGCTGAAGCCTGGTGAATACCTGATTGTGCCGTCCACCTTCAATGCCAATGAGACAGCCTCCTTCATCCTGACCATTCTCTCCAAGGCAGAGACCCACGTACAGTAAGTCACATGCAACATACTGATTAACCTTTAAAAGGTCTAGTAACTGTAATGTCATTACCTTATTTCAAATTGTAATCCTTTATACTTCTCATTACTTACATGGGTAATCACATTACTGTACTGTGTCCAGATATTACTGCCCAACACTGACTCCAACAATGCACTAATGTCTTTCCTTCCAGTGAGAACTCTGGAGGCCATGACCACGAACACATGGAAGTCGAACAGGTAAGAAACATTTTAGTATTGCTTTTGTGTTACACGTTGTTTGCTATGTTGATTACATTGATACCATATGACACATATATTGTCCAATGCATTCATTCATTTGAAGATAAAAACACTCGTTCTTTTGCAGCCCTCACCAGTCAATAACGAAACAGATGACGACAATAAGAGAACCTTGTTCCGTCAATACTCTGATAAGGTAAATTATGTTACTAAAGCTTGGTTCAAATTGCAATATGTCAGCCTAATGACATCACAATCTGACAAATCTAATGTGTCAAAAATGTACAAGCACCTCAACATAATCTGATTTTAACATAACCTGACAATAAAGCAATAACTGAACATTTTGAAAAAGATGCTTATTCACTTTGCTGCAGTCATCACCAGCATAGACTTCAGGACCAAGTATTGTTGTAATTACACGTTGTTTTTTTTAGATTAAGAAAACATTATTGTGAGCCTTAGAGGCTGGTAGGTTCCATTTTGTTCCCCCTGCTTCCTTACTTTGCCTGCTGGCTGTGGCTTCATATCCATATATTTACCTGTTTAATACTATGAGCTATTACCGAGATTGGTGGGACTGCTAGCTTACTATTACTGGTAAATAGGTGGATTATGTTCCTGGCAGACAGGACCGTCTCTTTATGGAATTCTTTCCTGACTGGATAAAGTGGGCAGGGACAGCAGAGCATGCAGAACATTTTTTTTCTCTTTTACCTCATGAGAAGGCTAAGGAGGGACATGGGTTGCTGACCAAACACTCAACAGTAATGACTATTGGAATATAGAGCTATTTAACATTTTAAATTATAATGTAACACTTATAGCCCTTTAATACTGAAACATTCATGTTTGTGCTGTATTTTCTGTTTGAGCTCTGTCATTGTCATTTTTTTGCTGCCGTTTGACTTTTATTTACTGCTTACTACTACCTTTGGATAAGGAATTTTAAATGTTGGCACAGAAACATGTTTTAGAGTCTTTTAATTACATCGGTGATTCTGGTCAAACCAGAAAGATATAAGAGGCTGTTACTTGTTATTTGATATAAAGGTAACCATTATTATGACTACCAGCATGTGAGCCAAACATAAGTCTTCTTTTCGTTTCATTTCCAGTACGAAGAAGTGGATGCTGAGAAGCTCCAGGAGCTTCTAAATGAGCAAATCCTGAAAGGTTTGACAGCATATCAGCTAAAACAAAAACATTTTCAGAAATAATGACATTGTGTGGCGATACTATGTTGCTGGCTTTAGGGCAAATAAAGTGTCCTGCATTTTTTCCTCTGTTTTTATTCAGGAGACCTGAAATCTGGAGGCTTCAGCACTGATGCCTGTCGCAGTATGGTTGCTCTGATGGATGTATCCTCTTGCGCTATACATTGTGAAATAGTGTCCTAGAAATTTGGTCCAACTCAGCTGCTTAACAGTATTCATGGGAAATTTCTCACAGTATGTAATTACATAAAACTAATAAGTAGTGTACATGCCAACACCTGCCTGCCCCGTCTGATGTTTTATCATCACAGGATTAGATTTAAATGTCAGACCAAGACATGAAACAACATGCACTGCTTAAATACCTTAATGTTAGGTAAGACATCAATTACGGGCAAACTGAATAGTGAAGAATTTGTTCGTCTGTGGAAGAAAATTGTCATGTACAAGGTAAAAGGGACCAAGTGAGGGTGAAAGAGTGGGGGTAGAGTATAACCTATGCTGTGTTGAGCTTAGAGTTTGACACAAGCTGTCTTCTCTTTAACAGGACATTTTCTTCCGCACTGATGTTTCCCAAACAGGAACACTGTCACTGAATGAACTCCGGAACGCGATCATGGCTTCGGGTATAGCATTAACCAATTCTTAGTGAATCTTCTGGGGAAATATAGTATATGAAACAAATAACATCCTTTTTTTTAAGTTCATCATTTTTTTTTGGTTTACTTATAAAATAAACAGTTTTGCTGCACAGTTAAAAGGGGAACTACTAATGACACCTTTCAAGCACTTCAGGAGCAGTTAGTTCTGTGGGAAAGAAGAGTATCCATTAGTGCAGACTTTGTAAAAAAAAATTTAACTCTGAGACCTTTCAAATGCACAAGAACCTTTATCACACACTGAAGGAAAGGAATAAAATGAAAAATCATTACATGTCACATTAAAATCTAATGAATTTTTTCATGCAAAACAATGCTATTCAGGTGCTTACATCCTCTAAATGTAACAAAACAATGTTGTCAAAGTTATGCATTCAACTCATACAACAGAAGCGTCATAAGATGATTAGAGGGGAAGAAATGAGGAAAGGTCAAATTTTTTTGCTTTGTTCCCAAGCAGACATGTTGATTTGTTATAGTATGAAAAATACAAGTTGAACTCATGATATCAACGATGGGTCTGTTGTATTCTTGTATCGTGGGAAAACCGTGACAGTGTTTAGAATCAAAAACAATCTGCAGATTAATGAATAATTAAATCAAGTTATTTGTAGTGTTAATATAATCCACACTTAAACTTTTGAACAATGTATGTTTGTCAGGAAAGAGGATCAGCGATGATATGCTGAATCTGATGGCTCTGCGCTACGGCTCCTCTTCTGGACAAATAACGCTGGAGAGCTTCATCAGTCTCATCCTTCGCTTTGACTGCATCAACAGTAAGTACTGTTGGTTTCTCTGTGCAATTCAAATTAAATCATTTTTACAATGAAAGAAAGTTCTGGAGTAATAAGAATACTGCATGTCTTTCTCAATAGAAATCTTCAGCCAGTTGTCTGATGGTATGACTATGAGTGTTCGTGAATCAGAGGTAATAAATTTTTTTCAAGTGTTACATTTCTTGAAATTTCATGGTAGTTTAAGGTTTTAACTTTTGACAATGTGCACTGCTGCTGATTTAACACAGAGGGAAATATCTCACTTGCAATTATACTTTGAAGAAAGAACTTTTTTTAAAATACCATTCCCCCAGTGTGTTTTTCTAGAAAAAAATAACAAGCCTGTACCACGTTGATGCTTTTAAGCAGTGCTACATCTGCACTGATATAACCTATCCCCTCTAATTTGCAGTGGGTGTACCTCATGATGTACTCCTAACCTGACAGAGAAGATCAACTGCAGGCTTTGTCTGGAATGACAGCAGAAAATGATGTGAAAGATAAACAAAAATCTTTTTTTCCTTCTGCAAATGAGCTTAATCATGGTATGAAACAACAAGGCATTTACTCTTCTACGCATCTACTCAAGCTAAATACCACCTGATCTAAGTAAAACCCTATAGTGCTGCTAGCATGGCTGTAGAGTGTTGCTAAGCTTTTAAACTAGTGTCTTGGATACTGGATTGGGATACTTTTGTGTTTGTGGCTTATTCCACGTTTCTTTTTTATTGTTTTAATCACGTTGTACTTTGCAATAATAAAGACATTATCCAAAAAGTTTTCAGTGTTTATTCATATTTTTTCATCGCCTTTAAACACCTTGCAGTTATCTTGAAATGTGGCATGACAATTTCTTTGTGACATGGGTTTACAAATTAAAAATGAATTGCGCACAAGTCATGGTTTTAGAAGTGTGTCTATTTTCATGTCATCATTAAAAACAAAACTTTAAAGAATGTCTTACTGTATATTTTTATGCTCTTTTAAACATGTAAAGGCTTGTGCAGATCCTCCAGTCCAAACTTAACAAGCAAGACATTTCTGTTCATCTTTTTCATTACACAGTGTGCTGCTGTTGGATTTGATTACAGGAGGTAAAATCCATAAAAAAACATATCTTAACATACCAATATGCTGAAATTCTTTAATTTTCGCTCAGAAACACAAGCACAGGGAATGTTTTAGTATGCATTTTAATTTAATGAATAGCAATACAGTGTAAATTATAACAATAAAAAATAAAATAAATTCAAGGGATTATGATACATTGTACTGTCTCGATTTTTGTAATGTTTTAACACATTGTTTTTCTCTAACTGTGCCTTGTATAATGCTTGTGTTTCCCTTCATATGCACAACCCCCAGCGACTCTTCACACTGCTTCATTCACAGGCTTACCTGAGATCCCTCCACGTCACCCCCAGACAACCCTGCCTGCTCACTTCATCAGCTCCCTCCCTGATTTCCAGCCTCTGCCCTCTTCAGTTTGGGTCCAAACAAATCCCTACCGTGATGGAATCTTACTTTCAAAATATTAATAAATACTGATTATTGATTATGTTGCAAAAATCACAAACTTGTTTAGGACGGTTGTTTTAGTCGAATGGACAGGAACATGGATGTTGCACTCCCCAGAACTTGTGGTATTAGCAAGAAATGAAATACTGAAGCAGGATGGTATGATTTTCTCTGATCTATTATGATTCTGTCATTATTCACATGGTTAAAAAAAATAGATTTAAAAATCTAAACTTATTTTGTACCCCCATCTGTGTCATCTAAGAATAGCATGTAACTGGTGCTGTAAATTAGTTGTAGTTGCTCACCTTGTGTTGTTGCTGCTTAAGTTGTCAGGGTGGCATTTTAGCATCTTGTGTTTTCTGTAGATGAGATTTAATATAGTTAGAAAATGCACTGTAAAATTTCCCAGCAGTGTTACTTGTTACAGTGTTACTTACTCCTGTTGACCTGGTCACTATTTTTCATACTGTAAGCCAGTGCACAGTACTGATAAACAACTGAAGCAAATATTGTAACTCAACTTTGGGTGAAACAAATTTGTTTCTGAAATTGTTTCTTCCTTAACACAAAACATAATGCAATCAAACACTGAAGCAGAATTGTATGATTTTTCAAGATTTTGCCATTATTCACATTATGCCATTATTCTGGTTGAAAGTGGATGGTAAGTATTTAAGTCAGTGAATAGACTGGTACTGTAAATTAGTTGTAGTGTGTCACCTTCTCACCTTGTGACACCAATAGTGTCCAACATTTGTGAAAATGCAATTTTTTCTGTTGGTTCCACACATGGAAGAAACTGGATCACCAGAATAAAAAGAAAACACAATTCTCAATTGCCCTCCCTTGTTCTGAACTGACTGCCATGCTTGATGATGTTTGTAGAGTCCCTTGCAGTGTTGTATGTGACTTTTTCATTGTAATTATTAAATAAGTTCAGATGTTTTTTTCATGTCTATCTAAATGAAATACTTATATATACACACAATGTCATGTTTAACTTTCACATGCTGTCATCCATGATGCCTGCTGCAGGTGCTAAGCCAAGGGAAACTGGTAAAGCTGGTGCATTTGTGGAACCACTGGGGAAATAAAGAGTGGAGATGAGACTGGAGTGATCAATGAGAAAAACTTGCACATAGTCAAGGCTGTCAAGTTCTCTAGTTAAGATCATGAAATGCCCTAGGACGGATTTGTTCAACACACTTCCTCTATAGTCATACAAACTTACTTGGCACTTTCTTGTTGTTGGCGGAATGTCAGGGTTGGTATGAGGGATTGATGAATGGCGATGAGTATAGCTTAACAGTGATGAATTGTGAATAATGGCATATGGAGCAATGAAAATAAATCAGAACATTTTGATTGCAATGCAATGCCTCGTAATAAAAAAATAATTGGCTCCAACACACAAAGTGACTGTTTCACAAATACATGGCTCTTATATTTTGTTGTAGAAATACTAAATTATTTTCCATTGCCAAAGTAATTGAATATGTAGACACTGTCATACACAAAACACATTTCTCAAGGATGCATTTCACCATATTTCAAATCTACTTTACATGGGACACGTACATGGGAATGTACAGTAAATAAAACTCAAAGGTGATTATGTGGAGAAAGGATAATGACAGCTTGCTCAAACTGTCTTCTGAAAATTACTGGTCTTTTTAAACTGGTTTTGTATTGCCAGTGAAGTAAGCCACTGTAATGTCATGCCTTAAAGGCAGCTCAAAACATCAAACCACATGTACTGTATTTGCATATGTGAGCATAAAGACATGCCCTATCAGTCAGTGCCTCACATGTTGTATCTTGTCTCCTCTCTTACTTAAATGTCAAACCATTTTCTAGGTCAGCTCTGTGGAAAACTGTGAGTGCTGAAGATCGGGACATGTGGCTGATGATGGATAGTTCTGGTCAACTGATTTTCAAATATTCAATCTGAGATGTTCAAAATAGTAGTCAACCAAAACATGTAGGCTGAGGGAGTAGAGCAGTGAAACTGCTGCCATGTTTTGCACGCAGACAAACTGGAATCAAAACTTGTGTCAAGCCTGTTTTTTGCAGAGGGTGTATTTATCTAATAAGTTACCTGATTAGTTGCCTATTTGTTTGAAGTGTACATATCTGTATAGATAGATAGCTAGGCTACTCTAATATGTATAGATATGTATGTATGTATGTACTTGATCTAATAGTAAGCCTTTCCGGTACAAGATTAGTGAAATTAAATACATTTGAACTTTGTCATCTAGTACAAAACAAAAAGGATAATTCTTTGTATTGTTAATGTGACAGGAACAGAAAAAGTTAATAAGAGTGGACTGTACAGATAACACTGGCCACAGCAGTTAACCACTTCTCCATCATCACCACAAGTTGACAGAACTGAGCAATTTATTGACGACTTCTTTCAGGGTTGTTGCGTTACATGAAGGATTTTATAGGTTTATTCGTGTTGATTATCCCATAGGTGCAGCCATGCGGCTGCTACTTATCTGCAAGTGATATTTGAGTAGAAACAAGGCACAGGCGCTTACGGATATGGAAATTCATGGAAACACATGTTATATACGTCAGAGTAGATAAAAGTCAATTAGGGCAAAGTCCTGACATCATGATGGTGGGTCTAGACTCGCGCAGTACCTGGGGAGCAACCGCTCAACTGCTCTGCAGCTGCCTTAAGGTCTTGTGACATCGACTGCGGAACATCCAGGACATCATGGACACATTTTAAACAGCATGCATCAGGCAGCGCTGTGCAGCGCCTATTGTGTTTGCAGTGACAGCTGTGCTGGGGGCGTGTCTGAGGGAGGTGGCTGTATAGTTGTGACATCACAACCTTACAGAAGTCCTGACAGCGAAAGGCACAATTGCTGACTACAGGCTGTGTTATTCTCTCTAAACACTGTCAGTATTTATTTAGCAACTAGGTCTGCCTTATGATTGATTTAAGTGAAGTATGTTTCGATTATAAACTGCATATTGTTTACTCATTGTTTCACATGGGTCATTAACAGTTGTCTCCTGAGTGCAAATCTGGTTATATATTACCATTCCATATCCCAGAACTCTTTTGTCTAGCTGAGATTGTATCTACTCTTGTAGATGTAATGTAACTGTTTTGATGGAGTGACTGGGTTGAAAGCCAAACTGCATTGGATGTAAGCCACTTCACATGGTATATGCAGGTGAGGATGGAGAGATACTAAGGCGGTAGACTGTGTCAGAGAGGTGAAAGGAGGAGGAGAGGTTGCTCACAGTGGTGCTGGTGGATAGTGTGCTGCGTGGCGACTAAGTTGAGAGCCGGGCAAGGCTGTTGGGTGCAGAGGTGCAGAGAGCTTAGCTTCAAAAAGAGGCGCTTGTCTAGTAGGTGGGAACACAGGATATTATTGGGGGCAGAACAAATGAAAATTATGAAGTGAGTAAGCTGGAGCCATGTACCATGCCAAACTGACAAAATCATCTAACAGCAGGCAGCCTGACTGATCAGCACGCACTGATTGCCAGCCTGCTGCAGGCAAACATGGAAACAGGCTTGCGCTTTTGATTTCCTATCTCATAATTTCGCAAAAGAGAAACATCGGGAGAATAAGGCACAGGCATGAAGCTTGTGTCTAGTAGCATTACACTGGGAGAGTATCACCTCCATGCCAAAATCCGAGGCATCCACTTCCATCACAAACTATCCGCCATGGTCCAAAGCTCCTGTGCTATACTCCAATGGGTGCTCCAATCTCCCAGTCTGGACTGCTACCTGCACCACTATTTGAGCCAGCTGAGCTAACTTATCTAAATTTTGCAGCACTGTGCAGTTATTCTGGTGATATGTTGACCCCTATTTGTTTTGACTATTAATTTGACAGCAAGCCAACTTGTGTACATCTAACAGTTAAAAACAGTTGAACTGAGCCTCTTGCAGAGCTGGTAGCTGAGCTAAAAAAATGGTCTCCGAAGGGACATAAGTGTGCATCGGTATCAAAGCTCCACCAGACTCCCTGTTTTTTCCAGTGGAGACACAAAGAGTCTGAACGTGGCTACTCATGGCTATTACACACAGTGTGATGGTTCACTGATTCACTTGGAAACAAAGGAGTAGATGTTTCACTCTTTTCTTTATATTTCCCTTCTTGCACTGTAAAGAAAACATGTATTCCTCTCCAAATGAGTCATAACATAGTATAATAGTTTTTTTTTTTTTTTTTTAATTTTGAGCGTGAACCTTTTGTATTGTAGACTGTGTTAGCGTGGATATGGAAAAGTCTGTTTCTGCTAGACATGTATGATTAAACATTTAAATTCAACATCACAGGATAATTTCCTTTATCAGTAGCCTCTTATGGTAAGGGTGCAAGTATCAACCAACTGAATTAATTGAGTGGCCGCTGAAATAAGAAAGACCATTTTGGGCTGCTGTTGAACATAGGGGTTGAACATGGAGTCTGTTGAAGAGGACCCACTTTGTCTGTGTTTAAGGGAGTAAAAAAAACTTTCTTTTCATAAATCAATCAATCAATTTATGTACAGGATTTTTGCAATGTAATCTAACTGGAGTGTGTTCTGTCCTTACATAATCTCTCTCTTTGTAGATTAAAGTTAGACCTATAGAGAAAGAGACATTTTTTTCTGCACATTCTTCAAATCAAAGTTTAGCTCAAGTAGAGTCTCTGAAGGGACCATCCCCTGTTCATAGTAGTAGCCTCAGGCTTTGCGGTTGTTATAAAGGAGCTGGAGCTTTTTCCATATACTTGCTGTCCTGACCATGCTCAACAGCCTCTCTCTCTGACTGGTTAGGTAAGATTCATCTCTTTATAATAAAATTTGAAAGAAAGTTGATTCAAATTTTCACTTAGTTAAACAACTTTTATTTTCATCTGTAGGTCCAGTTCCTATTGTGTTGCTATTTTTACATTCGACACTTTGAAAAGGACTGTTAGTGCAAGCTTATATAGTCTAAAAAGTGGGGCAGTCACAGGTGTGGGGGACCTGAATTTGGAAAATGAAAGCCTCAGTGTTGCATGTGTTTTTGCCATCACTTGGGGGGCTCAAGACACTCAGTGGATGGATCTCAGACTAGGTGCATGTCATAACTTAGAGACACAATCTGTCATGTAAGGCTAACGTCTCTGATAGCCAAGTAAGACACTCTGCCACTGTGTCATTATCAGGGAAACCAACATATGGTTGTACTGACAACATTGGCAAGAGCAAGTATGTTGTATGTGCTTTCTCTATTTCTTACATTACAATTTATGTGAAGGTTAATTTGCATGTTGCAGATATCTGTCTGTTATAATATCTCAGTTTTGTCAACAGTTTTATAGTTTTAAGAGTCATGGTTTTTGCAGAGCACTTTCAGTCTTTTTAGTGTGATGGGGAGCATTTTTTCCCAATTAAAGTGCTCAGCTGCACTTGAAACTGTTGAAACTGTTCACAGTAACTAAAATTATACATGTTGACTTGTGTGGACTTTTTTTCAAAAGGCAGAAGGTCTTTTGAAAAAACATCTTACTTTCAATCAAACAATATGTTATTGTATAGCATTGGCTTACTACAGAGGTAATGAAGAACAGGCATGCACACTGACTTACTTAGACAGCTTAGTTCCCTTTTTAGTGCCTTTCAAACTGTAGGTAAGAGAACGAAAGTAACAGGCATGATGAGGAAAGTAGCACCTTATCATTAACAATTGTTAAGAACATCCATACACCTTATTAAAGCCTTTTAAAGCCGCAACAGCATCAGCTGGTCATGTTTTTCACTCTGACTTTCACTGCCCCTTACCCACATTTCTTGCAGTTATGAAACTTCTTGGGAAGAGCTGAGATCAACCTTAATGCCAAGTTTGAAGATATAATGATCACTACTGAGTAGTCATTGGTGGGAATGTGAACAAGTTGATGGGTATGATCCCAACAAGATGATCTCTAGCTTTATACTTTTTTTTACTGCCTATTACCAA
This sequence comes from Sparidentex hasta, assembly GCA_030272975.1. Lineage (NCBI taxonomy): Eukaryota > Metazoa > Chordata > Actinopteri > Spariformes > Sparidae > Sparidentex > Sparidentex hasta. The sequence goes on along the minus strand of JARJLU010012384.1, from coordinate 34,636 downwards.
AGTAATGTAATACATACACGTATATTCATATATCGTATATACCGAAAAGGTTGTCTGTGAATCCAGTGTTGTTCCTCTAAACACTCTTTCCAGAACATGAGAGGCTTGTGACAGAGTGCTGCTGGGAAAACTATGTAGGCTAATCCAAATGGTAGCATCTCCCCGATTCCCTCAGCCAAAAGCTTTTAGTATTTTTTGATATCTGTATCAAATGCGGTAGAAACTTTTGATCCAGCATTGTTCAGCATGAAATGAAGCTAGTATGGAATCAATCAGGGAGAACTGACTTGGGTTTATGTGAGTCATTCTTATTCCATTCTTGTTTAATTTTCCCCTTCCACTGCAGTCCGTAGTATTTGTTCCTTTTTTTTCTCCTGCACAGAATTCAAACACAGCAGAAATGGCTACACCAGGTGTGTGCATGAGCATCATTAATGCACGACACAAGAAAGATGGTTTGGGAACCATCTCCAACCCTGAAAAGTTCCTCAACCAAGACTACCAGCTACTGAAACAATACTGTAACATCAATCGCGTAAGGTATGTCGATGATATGTTCCCGCCTGACAGGAGGTCCATCGGCAAAGACATATTGAGCCCTTCTGATCTAGCCGCAGTGGAGTGGAAGAGACCATCGGTGAGTGTTTTAGTGGCTGAAAAGATGGGATCTCATAACACTAAATGTGATGGTTAAACAAGCATGTAAGACAGCCACACTGATTCAGTTGTAAAAGCGAGTAAGCTTGCACATACCACTGTCCTCTGTCATAAGTGACAGAAGCTCACAAAATCTGCTTTTGAAACAACTTACACCATCCCGCAGAGGCAGACTCAGGATGTTTGAGGGGCAGGGATGAAAACAAAGGGAGCACCAGCTGTATACAGTGGGGCACCACGGAAAGTCATATACATTTACGCTGGGGAAAATTCTCTCATTTGATAAATGTTCACTTTTTAAATCTTGTCAATCTTTTGTAACATTGGGCAGCTAAGAAAAATCTGAAATTCAGATACACCAACACTCACAATCATAGCACTACACTTTCTCTCATGTACAGAGATAATATTAAACGTATAACCTGTTTTGTGTTGTCAACTATTTCTCTGTTTCAGAAAATTGTTTCCAACCCATCTTTTGTTGTCGATGGGGTCTCCAGGTTTGACTTTGGTCAAGGCATGATTGGTAAGGAAAATACTGCTGCAAGTGCTGTCAATGGGCAGAGATCAGACAGAAGTGTAGTTAAAGCCACATATCAAGATATATTATATGAGTTATACCAATGCTTATTCCCTCTCAACTGTGTTAGTATAATTTGTTATCTTCTATCCTTAGCTCACACTTTATTTGTAAAGCACCTTTCTGTCCCTCAGGAAACTGCTGGTTTCTTGCGTCAATTGGAGCTCTGACATTCCAGGATGTCATCCTTAACCAAGTTGTGTCTCCTGAGCAAAATTATGATGAGGACTACTGCGGGCTGTTCCACTTCAGGGTAAACTCCTAATCATTGCCAAAATTGTTTGTTTAAAAGTCAGTCCTGATAAATGCTTCATTGCTATAGATCTCTTTCTACTGTCCTCTCTCTCCTCAACTCAGTTTTGGAGATTTGGAAGGTGGGTGGTGGTTTCTTGCGTCAATTGGAGCTCTGACATTCCAGGATGTCATCCTTAACCAAGTTGTGTCTCCTGAGCAAAATTATGATGAGGACTACTGCGGGCTGTTCCACTTCAGGGTAAACTCCTAATCATTGCCAAAATTGTTTGTTTAAAAGTCAGTCCTGATAAATGCTTCATTGCTATAGATCTCTTTCTACTGTCCTCTCTCTCCTCAACTCAGTTTTGGAGATTTGGAAGGTGGGTGGTGGTTTCTTGCGTCAATTGGAGCTCTGACATTCCAGGATGTCATCCTTAACCAAGTTGTGTCTCCTGAGCAAAATTATGATGAGGACTACTGCGGGCTGTTCCACTTCAGGGTAAACTCCTAATCATTGCCAAAATTGTTTGTTTAAAAGTCAGTCCTGATAAATGCTTCATTGCTATAGATCTCTTTCTACTGTCCTCTCTCTCCTCAACTCAGTTTTGGAGATTTGGAAGGTGGGTGGATGTCGTCATTGATGACAAGCTACCGACAATCAACGGGAGACTGATCTTTGTTCACTCCAAAGACCCAACTGAGTTCTGGCCTGCTTTGCTGGAGAAAGCCTATGCCAAGTATGGAAAAACAGTGTATTGTTTCTCACTTGTTAAATGTATTTTCTCACGTGACATTTGTCATATATCTGTGTTAGTAATTCCACATCTATTTGTGTCAGGGTATGCGGTTCCTACTCGGACATGAATTCTGGAACTCCTTCTGAGGCCTTGGTGGACTTCACAGGTGGTGTTCACATCTGTATCAACCTGTCAGTCCCTCCTCCAAACCTCTGGGAACTGATGTGCAGAGCTGGCAAATCTAAATCACTGATGGGCTGTGGTACACCTCAAGGGGTAAGCACTACCGATGGTTGTGAAAAAACTGGCCCTTAGAACAAGCTCTTGGAAGTGAATGATCAGAGCTGGCTCCTGCCTGGGAATGTAGTAAAATTTGGATGTATTTCAGTTGCATTGATAATACAAAGGCAGAGCATAGAGCATGCAAATTTAAAAGGTCATATCGAGCAAGCTTTACCAATAACCTTCACAGTCATTTTAGAACAGTAGATCAATCAGTGCAGTTGGAAGAAAAAGGATGCTGCTTTTTTCTTTTATTTTTACACATTTATGTGTACATTTTGTCATTTGATTCTATAAGCATCTCTGTGATGTTAATTTTTTACAAAATATTATACATACAATCAGTCAGAGATTGGATCTTTGTGTATTTGTTTTTGTATTTTAAAATTTTATTTTTCTAGCACTCTGTTCAATGTTGAGTATAATAAGCCATATAAATAATAAACATTATTTTTGGTAATAAATTAATTTGAGCATAAATAGCAGTCCAAGAAGGGCAGACCGCCTCCTCTGTCATCTTCCCCTGTGAACTTGATGTTACTGTCCACAGCATTTATATGTTCTTTAAAGGCTTCCACTTCCCTTGATTTGACCAAGGTGTCATCCCCATACCTGAACCAGTGGCTAGGAGCAGTTCCTGTGAAGGTTATCAAGGCTCTGCTCCTAATTTCTCCATGTAGTGGCTGGCCACTACTGGGGACACTGGTGAGCCCATGGCACAGTCAAGGACAAAGCCATTGTGTCATTATGTTAATGACTATACCCCGGGAAGCCATCCCATGTATATGTGGACTCCAACAAATACACACAAGGAAAGAGCACCACCCAGACCCAGCACCAAATCAAAAACTCTCAGGATTTTTGCCAACAAAGTTAGAGAAATAATGCTGGACTCACACTAATCAAGGGTTTCTCATGATATCACATCACTTCTTACATGCATTTCTGCTCTAGGTGCAGTTAAAACAGTGAAGAAATGCCCTCTACAGTACAGCACTCAGTCTACCATAACATCTCTGTAGGCATTCCCACACAGAGTTTAAAAGCCTTGAATTCCCCTGAAGTTAGTTAGAACTGAAGGAGCATCTTGGATGAGAGGTGAAACATCTTCAAGAAACTGAAACATGGCCAGTTGCCTACAATACAGCACTTAGAATTACTATGACCTGGATGCCTGAGAACCTTCATCAACATACATGCTTATGTAATATGGTAAGCTAACTGGAAACATCAACGCTAGCACGCAAGCCTGGATGACTCTTACTGCTACTTGTTTACAAATTCAAGGTTAGCTTGGTTATCTTGCTAAATAATGCCCAAACCTGTTAATGGTTATTTATCACATTTTTAAAGAAAAGCATGTTGTACACGACTATCTGCAGTTATAACATAACTGGTATTTATATCTTCTAGGAAACATCTGCGAACACTGTACTACCAAATGGATTGGTCCAAGGCCATGCCTACGCTGTCACAGGCGTGAAAGAGGTGACGTTTGCATTTGTTTAAAAGTAAGTATATAGCCGAGCGTAGTTATTATTATGGCAAATTTCAATTGTATTTTCTCTGGTAACTGTTGAACAGGTGATAAGCCAAGGGCAAATAGTGAACCTGGTGCGTCTGTGGAACCCCTGGGGCCAAGGAGAGTGGAACGGAGACTGGAGTGATGGGTAAGAACATTACTGTGACCATTCAAAGATAATTTGTTTTGATATGCTTCATGAGGAAAAAAACATTGAGATTATTATTTTATCACTATTTATTTGAAGACTGATTTGTTGAGAATTCATGCCTGCTTTTGTGCTATATATCTATGTTAGTGTAAATCAAGTCTAAATGTAACTGAGGATATTTGGAGCGGATCCACAAGACTTGCATTAATAACCTTTACATAAACTGGTGAGCCAGTGAAACAAAACAAAATAGAAGCCAAGTTTTGACAGATGTTACATGTCAACTGTTGGCAAAATAGTTTATATAATGCCAGCTGTATTAAAAAGCAATGTCATTTAATTCATCAGTGAATGTCAAACTCTCCTAGTACACTACAATTGCTTAACTTAAGCCAAAACTTTTTTCTGCAGGGCCCCTCTTTTGTAGCAAAAAAAAAAAAAAATGTCAAGAAATTAATGAGATTCTCTTTGTGCTGTGAAGTCTCCAAGTGACGTCTTAATTTGTTTGGCTTCACACTGTCAGACGCTGATGTTCTGTCATACCTTGTCATTACCCACCATTGTACTGGTGAAGCCGAGGGCAAGATATGTCATATCTATGTTGTCATATTTTCTTGCTTTTTTTTTTTAGTTGTGACATTTGGTGTAGATTCTTTACTTTGTGGTTCACGGTTACCTGGCAGTGCTTTCACAAACTTGTCCATGATTTGCTCACAAGCACTGCAGAAGAACAATGCATCATTTATATTTACCCTCGGGGCCTTGATGTTTTTCACCAATTTCTGTTTGTTGTTTCTCTTCTGGGCCAGTGAAGTTTTGGTGAACAGCAAATGCATCATGTTGACATTATGAATGACTTCTGTTAGAGATAGCATTGTTTGTGATAATTTTTAATTCAACAGATGGTATTGATGGTTTGGGGCTTGGCAGTGTGCCCCATTACCTCTTGACTATTTTGGGCAGGGCCAAGAGCACACTGGTGTGACAGGAGAACCTGTGCAAATCCTGGCACAGTGTAGTGGAAAAGTCAACATGCGTGATTTTCTATCACCGAATCTTAACTTGCAGAGACTGAAACCTGTCACAACCAGTTTGTGAAAAGAAGTCTTGACAGTGAGAGACTTCTGAAGGTTCTCTTCAAAACATCCTGTGTGATCTTCGTACGGTCAAGCAAAAATACACCAAATATCATTGAGGTTATACTTTAAAAAGACACATAGACATACGCTATGTGAACACTGGCAGTATGTGTTGTAACTTGTCTCTTATTGTTAAGACCAGTAAGTAACAGTATTACCTCTCCTCTCCCTTCAATGATTAAAGGTCGTCTTTGTGGCAAACTGTTAGTCCTGAGGATCGTCAGATGTGCCTTTCTGTTTGTGATGATGGCGAGTATTGGTAATATGGTGATATTTTTTATATTTGAAAACCTCAGCTTTACATATTTAAAGTTTAGAGTATAAAAAGAACATGTATGCACTGTGTATTGTATTGTATAGTATAATCATGCATTTTAGTTTATTTCTATTTCTAAGTCATGTAAGTAATGCATAATGTAACTAAATAATTATGCATTCAATTGGTGAACCTCAACTGATCGATTACTAGTGAATCTCAGTGTTTTCAGCAATGTGTCTGAATTAATTTCTGATGCAAACAGGATGCCCCTGAAAGCCTTCTGTGAGTTCTATTCAGATCTCGACATATGCTGCCTGTGTCCTGACTTCCTGGATGGAAGCTCTTCGTGCCACTGGAAGACCTCCTTCTATGAGGGCAGATGGGTGGCTGGAACCACTGCTGGAGGATGCATGAATAATAGAGGTACTTTCAGGATATCTTGGCTCTCACAGGCAGTATATGGAGACTTGAGGGTGACAAAGTGAGACTTAATAGTTTACAGTGTTTTTTACCTTTCATTTTTTAATTAATTGAATTAATCAGGTTAGATTTGATTTCTAAATGCATTTAAAAATGCTACCAACAACCTCTCTGTAATCAATAATAATAGCCCAATACTTTACAAACAATATAGACTTTGTTTTTATTATTGATGCTGGATAAGGAATATACTATAATATAATATAATATAATACAATATTATATATTATATTATATTATATTATATTATATTATATTATATTATATTATATTATATTATATTATATTATATACATATATTGGTATTTAATGTAATTTGCAATGGATGGATGAACCACTTTAAGGATTGTTTTTATATTCTTCAGATAAAGCCTTCTTTTGGTAAAATCATTAAATGCAAAATTGTTGTTTTCCTTCCAGACAGCTTCTGGACTAATCCACAGTTTCGGGTCAAGATTGACAAATTACTCAGTGAATGTTCTGCGGCACCAGATGAAAAAAACATGCTGGTGTCACTCATGCAAAAGCCGGACAAGAGGAACAGACGCCTGGTCCAAAATCTCCACATTGGATTCTCTGTATTTGAGGTAATTATTACCTTTTACTGTTTCTGTGACAGTGTTAGGACCATTATTGGCATGCAAAGATAAGGAGAATTAGCTGTTTTGTAGTTTTTGTACTTTCATATCACTTAACAAATTGCATCAGTACAACATAAAATACATAAAAAGTACTTCATGTAATCTTGAATGCAGTTTATCCCCAGCCTCAAGTATTGTCTGACTTTTACATGAGGACCTGAACACTCAAGTTTTAGTAAATGATAAATAATGAATAAATATATGTAAAGAAGTAAAATAATAAATTCCATTATTTTTATTTGCATTGTTTTCATGTTGTCATGATTACACTAATTCTGTTTTCTCCCACCATGAACTCTTTTCTTTCAAGATCACTGGAGACGTAAGTAACATTTTAAGAACCTCACACAGTCATTGCTTCCTCTGCACTGCATGAAGAATAATATCAACTGCACAGAAATTAAATATCTATTTATTATCGGTATTACAGTACCAGGCACAGAGGGGGAAGTTCCCAGCCTCATTCTTCAACACCCACCCACCTATTGCCCAAACTAAATCCTACATGAACGCACGTGAGGTGATGGAGTTCCTCTTGCTGAAGCCTGGTGAATACCTGATTGTGCCGTCCACCTTCAATGCCAATGAGACAGCCTCCTTCATCCTGACCATTCTCTCCAAGGCAGAGACCAATGTCCAGTAAGTCACATGCAACATACTGATTAGCCTTTAAAAGGTCTAGTAACTGTAATGTCATTACCTTGTTTCAAATTGTAATTCCTTATACTTCTCATTACTCACATAGGTAATCACATTACTGTACTGTGTCCAGATATTACTGCCCAACACTGACAATGCACTAATGTCTTTCCTTCCAGTGAGAACTCTGGAGGCCATGACCACGAACACATGGAAGTCGAACTGGTGAGAAACATGATAATTTACCTTGTTCATTTTGGTATTGCTTTTGTGTTACATGTTGTTTGCTATGTTGATTACATTGATACCATATGACACATATATTGTCCAATGTATTTATTCATTTGAAGATAAAAGCACTCGTTCTTTTGCAGCCCTCACCAGTCAATAACGAAACAGATGACGACAATAAGAGAACCTTGTTCCGTCAATACTCTGATAAGGTAAATTATGTTACTAAAGCTTGGTTCAAATCGCAATATTTCAGCCTAATGACATCACGATCTGACAAATTTAATGTGTCAAAAATGTACAAGCACCTCAACATAATCTGATTTTAACATAACCTGACAATAAAGCAATAGCTGAACATTTTGAAAAAGATGCTTATTCACTTTGCTGCAGTCATCACCAGCATAGACTTCAGGACCAAGTATTGTTGTATTTACACTTTGTTTTTTTGATTAGGAAGATATTACTGGTTAGTGAGCCTTAGAGGGGCTGGTAGGACGATTTTCTTTGGTTATGTTCCCCCTGCTTCCTTACTTGCTAAGTTAACTGTCTGCTGACTGTAGCTTCATATTTAGCAACACTCAGATAATGAGAGTCTTATCGATCCCCTAATCAAACTTTTTGCAAGATGGCAAATAAGCATATTTGAAGTAATTTCTTTTTCATTAAAATATGACTGGAATTGGATGTCTCTTTGAAGCTGCTGTGAAGGCTGCCGTCATTTTAGCCAACTTCTTCTCTGTATTGCAGTTGGCAATCCCCTCCCTCCTCTCTACGTCACCCCACTTGCATGACTTCTTCCTCTTTTTTTTTAAGCGTTATTTATATGGTAGTATAAGCCATTACCAAGAGCGCTGGGACAGGTACCTTACCATTGCTGTTAAACAGGAAGATCATGTTCCTGGCAGACAGGACCTCCTCTTTATGGAGTTTTGTCCTGATTGGATAAAGTGGGCAGGGATAGCAGAAAAATGTTTTTTTTTTTTTCTCTTTTACCTCATGAGAAGGCTAAGGAGGGACATGGGTTACTGACCAAATACTCCACAGTAATAACTGTTGGAATATAGAGCTATTTAACAATTTAAATTATGATGTAACACTTACAGCCCTTTAATACTGAAACATTCATGTTTGTGCTGTATTTTCTGTTTGAGCTGTGTCCTTGTCATTTTTATTTTATTTTATATTTTTTATTTTTTTGCTACTGTTTGACTTTACTGCCTACTACTACCTTTGGATCAGGAATTTTAATTGTTGGCACAGAAACATGTTTTAGAGTCTTTTAACTACATCTGTTATTCTGGTCAAACCAGAAAGATATAAGAGGCTATTACTTGTTATTTGATATAAAGGTAACCATTATTATGACTACCAGCATGTGAGCCAAACCTAAGTCTTGTTTTCGTTTCATTTCCAGTACGAAGAAGTGGATGCTGAGAAGCTCCAGGAGCTTCTAAATGAGCAAATCCTGAAAGGTTTGACAGCATATGAGCTAAAATGAAAACATTTTCAGAAATAATGACATTGTGTGGCAATACTATGTTGCTGGCTTTAGGGCAAATAAAGTGTCCTGCATTTTTCCTTCTGTTTTTATTCAGGAGACCTGAAATCTGGAGGCTTCAGCACTGATGCCTGTCGCAGTATGGTTGCTCTGATGGATGTATCCTCTTGTGCTATACATTGTGAAATAGTGTCCTAGAAATTTGGTCCAATTCAACTGCTTAACAGTATTCATGGGAAATTTCTCACAGTATGTAATTACATAAAACTAATAAGTAGTGTACATGCCAACACCTGCCTGCCCCGTCTGATGTTTAATCAACACAGGATTAGATTTAAAGGTCAGATCAAGACATGAAACAACATGCACTGCTTAAATACCTTAATGTTAGGTAAGACATCAATTACTGGCAAACTAAATGATGGGGAATTTGTTCGTCTGTGGAAGAAAATCGTCATGTACAAGGTAAAAAGAACCAAGTGAAAGTGAAAACAAAGAAGACTATAGGTTTCTTAATAATTCCATACTGTAATGCAGGGGTAGAGTATAACCTATGCTGTGTTGAGCTCAGAGTTTGACACAAGCTGTCTTCTCTTTAACAGGACATTTTCTTCCGCACTGATGTTTCCCAAACAGGAACACTGTCACTGAATGAGCTCCGGAATGCGATCATGGCTTCGGGTATAACATTAACCAATTCTGAGTGAACCCTCTGGGGAAATATAGTAAATCAGATATGCTGTGTTCTCTTCATTCATATTTTTTTTTTTTTGGTTTACTTTTAAAATAGATAGTTTTCCGCAGTACTGTATTCCCCTCTTCTGGAAACACTCTGTTTTAGCTCCTGTCTCTTTAAGGCCCCCTTCTGAATACACAGTGTGCTCTGATTGGACAGTTCATTCAAACCCGAGACAAAAACCACTGACCTGCTGTGCTAAATCCGTTGTTACATACCAAACTAGCTCCAATGTTTGACATGGTGACATAGTGTTATGTCACAAAGTCACAGTTAAAGGGGGGACTACTAATGACGCCTTGCAAGCACTGCAGGAGCAGTTAGTTCTGTGGGCATCCATTATTGCAGACTTTGTCATTTTTCAACTTTGAAGACCTTTAATATGCACAAGAACCTTTGTAACACATTGAAGGAAAGGAAAAAAATGAAAAAGCATAACATGTTGCATTTAAATCTAATGACTGATTGACAACAATAGCAAACACTGTTTTATAATTGCTAGTTTTTAAAAGTTTTTGTGCAAAACAATGCTATTCAGGTGCTTAAGTCCTCCGAATGTACCAAAACAATGTTGTCAGATGTCAAAGTTATGCATTCAACTCCTACAACACAAGCGTCATAAGATGATTAGAGGAGAAGAGACAAAAAGGGTCAAATTTTGGCAACAGAAATTCATCTACATATTTTTTTTGTTTTTTTTCCTTTGCGACTTTTTCAGGTCTTTGCCTTATTGTAGTGAGAGGGTTTTTGTTGCAGTAAACAGAATCAAGCATGTACCAGGTCTTATTGAAGACATTTTTGGCAAGAGTATTTTGGCTATATACCAAATTTTTCTTCCCACAGAGTTATTACAGTAGAGCATGCTCATCTGTCACCACGGTTTATACTCCTGAGCTGATGATAGCGTCATGTCCATGATTTGTGTTTGTGTCTGAAAAAATGTTATTAACAGTTAAGTAATACATTTATGATGAACACAGTAAGACTGAGACAAATCTCAGCCACTTTGTCCCTTGATTTATCAAAATGCAAACACAGGATGTCCAAGGACAATAATCTTTATTTATTTATTTTTTTTTCTCGGCAGACACGTTGATTTGTTATAGTATGAGAAATACAAGTTGAACTCATGACATCAACGATGAGTCTGTTGTATTCTTGTATCGTGGAAAAACCATGACAGTGTTTAGAATCAAAAACAATCTGCAGATTAATGAATAATGAAATCAAGTTATTTGTTGTGTTAATATAAACCACACTTAAACTTTTGAACAATGTTTGTCAGGAAAGAGGATCAGCGATGATATGCTGAATCTGTTGGCTCTGCGCTACGGCTCCTCTTCTGGACAAATAACGCTGGAGAGCTTCATCAGTCTCGTCCTTCGCTTCGACTGCATCAACAGTAAGTAAATTTGAACAGCTGGTAACATACTGTTGGTTTCTCTGTGCAATTCAAATTAAATCATTTTTACAATGAAAGAAAGTTCTGGAGTAATAAGAATACTGCATGTCTTTCTCAATAGAAATCTTCAGCCAGTTGTCGGATGGAATGACCATGACTCTTCGTGAGTCAGAGGTAATACATCATACATGTTACACTTCTTGAAATTTCAAGGTAGTTTAAGGTTTTAACTTTTGACAACATGCACAGCTGCGGATTTAATACAGAGTGAAATATCTCATTTGCAATTGTACTTTGAGGTGAAAACCTTTTCTAATTACCATTCCCAGTATGTTAAGTATGTTCTTCTAGAAAATATAACATGTTCGTACCATATTTTGTTTTCTGTGATGACATGATCATGCTTTTAACCAGTGCTACATGTGCATTAATATAATGTATCCCTCTCTAATTTGCAGTGGGTGTACCTTTCAATGTACACCTAACCTGACAGATGATCAACTGCAAGCTTTGTCTGGAATTACAGCAATAAATGATTAAACAAAACCATTTTTTCCCTGTAAATGACCTAAATGATTGTATGAAACAACGAGACATTGACCTCAAAGTTTTCTAATGCTACTGGTGTAACAAAAACTGTTTCCTCCTGTTTTTGTCCTGTGTCACACTTTGTTATGCCACAGTAGAGTGGGACAACAAACTGGACAAACCTGCACAGCAAAGCCACTAAAGACAGGATAGGAAATTTGCAGTGCTGGCAAAAATGTAGATAGCAATGACAAAAATACAGTTTAGGATTTTACCTCATGAGTGTGTTGTCATTCTAAGGTTAAAATTTTAACATATGTTACAAATGCTATAGTTTACTATTGACAAACATTTTTCTTTCTTTAGATTTTAAATAACTGAATTAGAGCACGGTCACAAAATGTGTATCAAATCATTGATGATGAGTGTTGTTACACCCCCAGTTAGCGTACAGTGAACTAAAGTAATGTATCACAACCTGCACTGTGTCAAAAATAAGGTTCCTTTATGATGCTATATGCTGGTCTCTCTGATGTTCTGCCTTCATTTGATGTGAATTAAAATGTGTTTTATTTTACTGTCATGTGCAAATAGTCTTTCATTAGCCGTGCAAGTCTCGGTCATCCCACCACTTCAATAAATATCGGATGGATTTACATAAACCTTGCAACACACATTCATGTACCCATTAGGATAACCTGTAATCCTAAACCTGTTGACTTTTGATGTAGCACTATCACCAGGTCAAACATTTGCATGACATTTTCTTTGTGACATAGGGTAATTAAATATAATAATGCACACAAATCATTGTTTTAGAAGTGTGTCTATTTTCTACACAGAGGTCAGATTAAAAAAACAAATTTAGCTGAGAATGCATTACCAAATATTATGCTCTTATAAACATGTAAATACTTATCCAGGTCCTCCAGTTCAAACTTAACAAGCAAAACAACATTTCTGTTCATCTCTTTAAATACAATGTGTGCTACTTTGGAAACTAGTAAAGGGTGTGGTGTTGGATTTGACTACAGAAGGTAAAATCCATAAAAGTTTGACCATATCATACTTAAACATACATCAAACATACATACTATATGATGAATTTCTTTAAAATCTGCCACAACAGACAGAAACACAATCATAAGAATTGTCTTAGAAAGCATTTATTAGGAAAGGTAAGGAATAGCAATACAGAGTATGTTATAGTAATAAATAATACAGTACATTTGAAGGATTATAATATATTGTACTCTCTTGATTTTAGTAATGATTGAAAATATGTTATTATAAGCAGTCCATTATTTCCCAGTATGTAGAGTGAAATCAAAGATATCCATTTATAATAAATTATTTTTGATTACTGTGATTGTTCAATGACATGGTTTTACTACTTAAAGAGAGGAAATGAAGCAGAAAATAAGAAGTTGCAATTAAGATATTTACTTAAGTTGTGAATAATAACTGATTATTGATTAGGTTGCTAAGGTCACACACATATTTAAGCTGGTTGTTGTAGAATTTGCAGCACAGCTGTCAGCAGAATGGACAGGAATATGGCTGTTGGGTGTTTTGCAAGTTCTGCTCCTCCACTTGTGGTATTAGCTAGAAATAAAAAAAAATATATATGTATACATATTTTTATTCACTGGAGCAGAATTGTATGATTTTGCTGATACATTGTATCATCTTGTCATTTTTCACATTGTTGAAAAATAGATTTAAAAATATTATACATTTTTGTATACCTCCTTGTATCCTCTAAAAACAGCACATAAAATGGCAATGTAAATTAGCTGTAGTTGCTCACCTTGTGCTGTTGCTGCTGAAGTTGAGAAGGTTGCATCTGAGCCGCTTGTGTTTTCTGTGGATGACATTTAATCTAGTTAGAGAATGCATTGTAAAATGTATAAATTCCCAGCAGTATCATCTGTGGTAAAATCCTTAACCTGACATTTTTGTCATAAACACCAAATCTTCTGGGAAATGGGCCTGTTATGTAAGCCATGCTAAATAGATAGCATGCCATGATCACTCTTGTTTTTACCAAAAACACAGATTGTGGCACACTTATGCCCTCTTGTGGCAGAAAACAGTCAAGAGTGCAAATTCAGAGTTAACACTCCAGGGCCACTTCACAAACAATCTATCTGTTCATGTTGTTAACTTTCCCTAAGCCAGTACACAGAACTGATACTTGAAATATATTGGCCTGACTTTAGAGGATGCAAAACTATTTTCTAGCTCCTCTCAAACTCTTTTGTTTGTTTTGTTTACATTTGATATAGGGCAGACAGTCATTATTAAAGAGGATTATTCCCAAAAAGAATCTCCCTGTATAGAATTAGGCATAACTACATTATGTAAGAACAGTGGGTAGACTGGCACTGCAAGTTAGTTGTGGCTTCTCACCTTGTGTTGTTGCATCTGTAATGGTCATGGGTGCATCTGAGACACTTGTTCTTCCTGTGGATGAGATTTTATCTAGTTTGACAGTGAATTGTAAAATCATTCGACACCCAGCAGTGTCACCTCAGTTGCTGTAAAACCACTTTGTGATACATCATTAACTGGATGCAAAATCAAACGGTGCCTTAATAATAACTGAAAACCTGATGAATTGACCCGTTATGGAAGCCATGCTAAAGAAATAGAAGCTGTACAATCATGACATTTATATTGTCACCAAATAGTTTAGAAACACAGATTACAATGCGCTAGCATCTTCTTGTGGCTGAAAGAGTACAGGTGCATCTTGAGGAACTTTAACACTCCTCAAGCAGTGACACTATCGCTGCACAAATAAGATACTTTCTGTTTTAGGCTGAAAGCTAATGAGTATATGTAAGCAACAGGTCATTGTTCTGTTTGTTTAGTCCTGTTGACTTGGTCAGAGTCTATAAATGATATCTATCACTTCACAGTACTGATATAAATACATTAAGAGAAAATATTTGCATCTAACTTTAGACAAAACTAAAATGTGCTTCTTTACTTCTTTTCAAATTGTTTCTTATGCGACAGAAAATGTTTGGCAGGCAGACAGTTGTAGTGCCCCTTTCCTGTTTAGAATCAAGCATTACTATATCATGTAAGTACAGCATATAAACTGCCACCCTGTGTTGTTTTTTCTACAGTTGTCAGGGTTGTATTTGAGCTGCTTGCGTTTCCTGTGATGAGGTTCAGTCTAGTTATATAGGTGCACTGAAAAACATATAAATGCCCAGCAGTGTTACTTCATCTGCTGATACTCTCTGTTTAGAGTGAAAGCTAGTGACTCTTTGTAAGCTATAATTCATGATGCATTATATTTTGTTAGTCCCGTTGACTTGGTCACTGAAGTCTATACATTTGTTTCTGTTGTTAACTTTCCATAAGCTAGTACACAGAACTGATAAAAATCTGATGTAAATATTTAGGACTATCTCTTTTCTAATGAGCTCTTACCTAACACAAAATTGAATGCAAGTAGACAATTTGTGTCATTATAATCACGCATCGCTGCACAAATAAGATACTTTCTGTTTAGAGTGAAAGCTAATGGGTCCTTGTGAGCTACAGTTCGTTTTGCTGTTTATTTAGCCATGTCGACTTGGTCAGAATGTGTTCCAGATGTTAATTTTCCATAAGCCAGTACACAGCACTGATATACAGCTGCAGCAAATATATTGACCTAACTGTAGAGATTGCAAAACTATTCCCTACCTCTTCTAAAAAAAGATTTTTGCATCACACAACATTTCAGGTTAGACAGTTGTGGTGCAGTAAGCATTACATAATGCAAGTACAGTGGGTAGACTGGAACTGTAAATTAGCTTCTCACCTTGTGTTGTTGCATCTGTAATGGTCATGGGTGCATCTGAGACACTTGTGCTTCCTGTGGATGAGATTTTATCTAGTTTGGCAGCGAATTGTAAAATCATTCAATACCCAGCAGTGTCACTTCAGTTGCTGTAAAACCACCTTGTGGTACATCATTAACTGGATGCAAAATCAAACGGTGCTTTCAATAATAACTGAAAACCTTGTGATGAATTGACCTGTTATAGAAGCCATGCTAAAGAAATAAGAGCTGTACAATCATGACATTTTTATTGTCACCAAATAGTTTAGAAATACAGATTACAATGCACTAGCATCCTCTTGTGGCTGAAAGAGTACAGGTGCATCTTGAGGAACTTTAACACTCCTCAAGCAGTGACACTATCACTGCACAAATAAGATACTTTCTGTTTTGGATTGAGAGCTAGTGGGTCTATGTAAGCAACAGTTGATTATTCTATTTGTTTAGTCCTGTTGACTTGGTCAGAGTCTATAATGATTTCTATCAATTCACAGTACTGATATAAATACATTCAGAGAAATTATTTGCATCTAACTTTAGACAAGACTAAAATGTACTTCTTTACTTAATTTCAAATTGTTTCTTATGCAACACAACATTTTTGGTAAGGCAGACAGTTGTAGTGCCCCTTTCCTGTTTAGAATCAAGCATTACTATATCATGTAAGTACAGCTTATAAACTGTCACCCTGTGTTGTTTTTTTCTACAGTTGTCAGGGTTGTATTTAAGCTGCTTGTGGATGAGGTTCAATCTAGTTATATAGGTGCACTGAAAAACATATAAACCCCCAGCAGTGTTACTTCATCTGCTGATACTTTCTGTTTAGAGTGAAAGCTAGTGACTCTTTGTGAGCTATAATTCATGATGCATTATATTTGGTTAGTCCTGTTGACTTGGTCACTGAAGTCTATACATTTGTTGCTGTTGTTAACTTTCCATAAGCCAGTACACAGAAATAATACACGGTTGCCTGAAATATTTTGGCCTAATTTTCAAGGATACAAAACTATTTTCTAGCTCTTCTGAAACTGTTTCTTGCAACAACATCTGATGTAGGACAGACAGTCATCATTAAAGAGGATTATTCCCATAGAGAATCCCCCTGTACAGAATTAAGCATAACTACATGTAAGAACAGTTGGTAGACTGGTACTGAAAATTGCTGTAGTTGCTCACCTTGTGTTGTTGCTTCTGTAATAATGGTCATGGGTGCATCTGAGCCACTTGTGCTTCCTGTGGATGAGATTTTATCTAGTTTGGCAGCGAATTGTAAAATCATTCAATACCCAGCAGTGTCACTTCAGCTGCTGTAAAACCACCTTGTGATACATCATTAACTTGATGCAAAATCAAACGGTGCTTTCAATAATAACTAAAAACCTTGTGATGAATTGACCTGTGATGGAAGCCATGCTACAGAAATAGAAGCTGTACAATCATGACATTTTTATTGCCACCAAATAGTTTAGAAATTGATTACAGATTACAATGCGCTAGCATCCTCTTGTGGCTGAAAAGAGTACAAGCGCATACAGCTGGAGCAAAATTTTGACCTAACTTTAAAGATTGCAAAACCATTCCCTAACTCTTGTTAAAAAAAAAAAAAAAGAAAAAGATTTTTGCATCACACAAAATTTGAGGTAAGACAGTTGTGGTGCAGTAAGCATTACTACATAATGCAAGTACAGTGGGTAGACTGTAACTGTAAATTAGCATCTCACCTTGTGCTGTTGTCACTGCAGTGGTTGCTGTCGAGCCGCCTGTGCTTCCTGTGGATAAGATTTAATGTGGTTGGAAAGTGATGCAAGGCGTACAGCAGTAGTACTTCTTCCCCTCTAACAGTCTACAAGGAGTACTTACTTGCAAGCAAATCACCATTGCAATAAAAACTTTACGATAATCACTTGGAATAAAACCTACAGTCACTGAGCACACACAAAAGCTTAATATTTTACCCTGCGCTGGTGTCGCAGTGCTGACTGCAGTTGTTGCAGTAGTGTCTGGGCTGTTGATGGAGCCAGATGGTGCAGTCGTCAGGTTGGTCCTGTTGGTGGTAAGACCCACACCGAGGCTGTCCAGGTCAGACTGAGACTGCAAGTTCACCCAGTCCCGAATAATGCTATCGTTCTCAAACAACTTCAGATCTTGTAGTTGAGAACCCATGAGGCCTCGCACATTGGTCACATTCAAAACCTGTGCATTAAAAATGAAACAGATGAAGATACTCACTGGACAATTAGCAACCATAAAATATGATAGTTTTAAAAGAAATTTACTTCATTTCTAGTCCATTCCATTATTGACTTATTACATGTAACCTCTGCAAATGACTGCTGGTTGGCCTTCTCTCAGTGTTGGCATACTTGGCCCACTACTAAGTTCACAAATTATGACCTCCTATTCTTGAGAACTTCTCTGAATTACAGAAGTTACTGATCATTTCACATTAAACAACTGCCAGTAATGGGTGCGTGGTCCTCACAACCATTAATGGAACAAATAGATGAGAAGATTAATACCTTGTTGTGACTTTTATGTTTGAACTGTTGTCCTTCTACCAAACTACACCAATTTATCGTATCACCATTCAGAGGGGATGCTCATGTGTGAATGGACAAGAGTCTCATGCTCGTGAAAGAGCAGGATGTAAACATAAAAGACGTCCTCCTCTGCTGAGCTGCAAATTTAGCTAGCTTTGTTATTTCAATTAGCTAGCTTCTCATCCATGAGTAGATGGGCTTTCCTTCTGTGCCTTGAAATGCAGAAACACATTTTTCCTCCATAAAACTGCTCATAACAAGGTCTGCAGATTATCTAGAGAAACCAAGTCATTATTTAAGCATAATTTTTGGCCCTTCGAGCACCTCGAGCTGAGCGCAAGTTTACATTATATTCTAGAAAAGGCAGACATGTTGTGAGGCCGATATCTCCAAAAATCTGCAACTCACACCAAAGCAATCTAGACAGATACACAGCACTATACAATATTTTTGATCTTGAATTGTCCCTTTAAATGTCAAACTATTCTTTCACATTGAAATGTCTTATCTACAATCCTGTAAGGTTCATTTATCTTTAGACCCTCACAATCCATTAATAAATAATTAATCAGACTAAAGCATCACCTCAGCTCAGTTGCGACATATTCAAAATAAATAGACGGTACTTGTACAAAACCATTTCTGTTATCAACTCTTTAGAAAGTTCCCTCACAGCTATCACATTAGGATCCAGACTCCGGAAGGTGGCTATGTCCATGCTGATGTTTTGGGCTGACAGCTTTAATATGTCTTCTAGAAATGCCCCACCTATCAGAGTAGAAAGGAAAAGAGAGAATTAGAGAGGAGTATTCTGAGAGATAGTGAAGACGTCAGAGAGAAAGGTAACATGTCCTCTTACCTAGATAGGGCTTTATTAAATTGTAGTAGGCACTCGGACTGGTAATTAGCGCACTGAAGGAAGAGTTACTGATCTCATACAGGACTTTCTTCTGTTCAGATGAACATGATGTCACATCCAGAGGTTTGGCACTTCTGACATGGTGAGAGGAGAAAGTAACAATCCATGTTACATTTCTGTTATCACTGGCAGTGACCATGTTCAGGCATCGTTAAGCTACATGCTACCACCCACCTGATACTGTCTGGGGTAATAGTCATCAATGTGCTGGAGTCTAATGAGCACAGGTTGGAGCCAACACTGTTGAGCTCAGTGCTGCCCAAGGAGTTCCCAGAAGTGTTCAGATACTTGGAGATGATTGCTTTGCTCTAGTTAAAATGAAAGTAAAACATGTTTAAAACTAAGTGTATAAATGTATACAGGTATGGATATCTTTCATAATATTTCACATTTAAAGACTTGAAAAAATTCGTCTAGATTAAACCTTTGCTGCTTCCCAAGGTCCGGCATCAGCATTCATGAGTGCAGCCAGGGTGTCAAGTTTGGTGATGTTCCACTTAGAAATGTCATCAAGTGACGCCACGCGAGACACTGACCCGAGCACCTGAACCTTCTCATCAGAAATACCCAACGGGAATGCCTAAAAGAAAAGAGTAATTGGAGTAATGCATGGTAGTGCACTGAGATATAAATCAACCAGTTTTTGGTCTGATCAGTGCTAAAATTACCTGGTTGAGTTTCATCAGAATGACCTTCTGAAAGTCATTGTCATCCACTTTCTCACAGATAGAGAGGAGGTTGTCCTTTAGAACTGGGATGTCCAGGCAGAGGTCAAATTGCACTTGGTCGTAGCCGAAGGGGAAGGAAGCGTCACTAACTGTAACCTGGGTGATGTTGCCCACGGTGCAACCTTGATTTTAATGGCAATGAGAAAAATAGAAGTAAGTCATATTGGACACATAAAGACAGCATACAGATCAGTTTTCTAAAATATCATACAGTATCTACACCTATAATGGCTAAAACACACTATGCATCTCTTCCTCTTTCTTCTTTACCTGCTCCTCGTTTTGTCTTTTGAGCACTGATCTCTTCAAACAACACCTTGAGCTTCCTCTTCTGTGTCTTTGATCGCCTCAGTTGGGGCATGAAGGTCCTCAGGAACCTTTTCTTTGTTCGCTGCAAAAAACAAGACGGAAATAACTTTTTTAACGCAAAGTGGGAAATTAATAAAAGGTAAAATTAATATTTTTGGACAAATGAGTTTCAAGAAACTGGTTAAATACATACACTTTGGAACTGGCCCCAGAAGTTTCTTGTAAAGTAAAGAGGTAGGAGCCCAAGGTTTTCCAGTGTTTGCTTGTTCCAGGTGCTGGGGGTCCTGAAAAGAGAAAATATTCTCATATAATATTGTCAGCATCAGATGAAAATAACGTCCATGGGCATAAAAGTTCTAAAAACACCTCTAAATAAAACCTGGTAATGATCTGAAGATAATATACATTTGTACAACAAAATAACAATTTGAATACAAATACTTTGCACTGTCAGTGCTCATGCCCTAAATATAATCAAAAAAACTATTAGAATAAAATTATACAGTAACTGCTCTTGTGTGTACATGTCGTACATGTAAGTGACGAACATAATTTAAACAAAAAATGCATTTCTTTGGGACAATTTTCAACACCATGCACATCAAATGAATTAACTATTTACAGCAAGAGGTTTTTGTGGAGTTGACTCAAAATGAAACTGTGTGTTCAAGGTAATGAAGGAGTGAGCCAGACAACAGAGTAACAGAGATTTTGGACAACACTGGAGCTCCATAGCACAGAGAAATAATCCAAATCAGGCTTTGAATACACAGATAGAGCTTGATAGCAGGATCAATTCATTGCTGGTTTTGGTCTTTTAATGTCATCTACTGACAATAAGAGGAATAAACACACAGACACTTAGAGTATAGGCCGTGTTATGCTCTGAATTGCTCTAAATTTGCCGTCATTCTCGTACCCGTATTTTGTTTCCCCTGACAGCAGCATTCTCTCCATGGCATCCACCTGGCTGTCAGAGAAGTCGTTGCAGGCTTTAAGTTTTTCAAGAATGAGAGGATCAGCGTTCTGGATGTAAGAGCTGTTCAGAGTGCAGGCCATGTTCCCCAGCACCTCCACATTGTCTCTGCTCAGCTTCGTCCCATTTATACCCTGGATAGTTAAAGAAAGGTGTTCATTAAAAATCATACCACACTACCTTTACAGTTAAATTAGTGATATACATTAGACAAGGGAATTATTTTCCAAGCCAGACTTCAAATTTTTGTGCCTTTCCAATGTATTTGCATCCATACAAAAATGTCATATGTGCCTCTACATATTTCTTTATATGAGCCAGCGATCACTGAACTCAAATTATACCCATCTCATTATAGTTATGAGCTGTGCACAATTTTTCAAGTAAATCCTCATTTCAGTAGTGCTCACCAAGCAGCTCCTGGCTTCACTGAGCAGCAATGAGTCCTTTTTCAAAACCCTGGAGGCCACAGAGAAGTCTGCAGCACCCACTGCCGAGAGGTAAGACCTGCAATTGGCTCTCTTGATGTCTTTGTTGCTGTAATAAATAGACATTAGGTGTTAAAAAGGGCAAATACACTTCATACTACTTACTACTATATTACTTTAAAATGCAGTTGCACATTTGGAGGTCAGTATGATAAAATGCTCAGAGACAGACTCACTTGAAGTAGAGAAGCATGTCTGAGGGATAATCTGTGAAGTTCTGGGAGAGGTTCCCATTGAGGAGGTTGAGCATGCAAGTCAGCTGTAGAAAATGATGCAGAGACACACAAAGAGGAGTGCATAACACACAAAACTTACACTTTTTTTAATTTATGACCTCGTTATTATACATCAGACTTGTCCTGATTATTGACTTTAGATAAAGGAATATAGTAATGTAATCTGATAAAGTTAACTTTAACTCCGACCCCTCTGAAAGGAATTTCAGCCTATTTTGCTAACCCGATTGAAAACATAAGAAACAAGAAAACAACCTTGACCAACTGAGGCTCAAATAATGCTAAAAGACAATCAAAACTACATCAGCTCAAACATAGGTCAAACATGTTTTCATCTATAATAAGTCATATCTGAACAACAATAACTAGGACATGCTTAATGCCAGAGCTACGCCACATCACCATTTACCTTCTATATATTGTTGGCTGGTGCCATCAAGTGAGAATTACCTTTACTGACTTCAGTGGCACTGGAGAACATATTAGAGCCTTCTGATGACTAGTGAACCTTTAACCATCTTTGAAAACACTGCAAATTGCTAGTATATATACAGCCCTGTGATAGACTGGCGACCTGTCCAGGGTGTCCCCTGCCTTCGCCCTAAGTCAGCTGGGATAGGCTCCAGCCCCCCCGCGACCCTACAGAGGATTAAGCGGCGTACATATAATGTACAGATAATGGATGGATGGATGGATAGTATATATACCGTAATATCATACATAATGATAAACCATGTTGAAACTATATTGAACTGAATTCCAAACATTTACATACACACATGTAGTTCAGACATCACCACTCTGGACATAATTACCTTCTGTGGCTTCAAGCCAAGAACAAGACAATGGGTTGGTAAAATAGGAAACAAGAAAACAACCTTAACCAACTCGCTCAGAAATAACTTGGTACCCATGTCCATAAAGGAACCAAGGTTGTGTATCCCATCTATTTGGACCTTATGATCACCTCAAAGGTAGGGATTCACCACTTTTTTCCATCTTTTTTTTTGTTATGCTGGTAAATCTGAATAAGTTATAATTGGTCGTCATGGTAGGAAGCTGTGTTTGTCAATGATTAGCCATTTATTGTGGCTAAATATTAAAAAAAAATTTAAAAAAAAACATTTAGGATAAATGATACAAAGTTGGACTGATCTGCTGAAATAATAAGCAGAACACGGTTGAGAGTTTTCTGATATGTGTTAAAGAAACTATCACCTTTTTGTTATCTGCTTTGGGAAAATGGTAGAATATCATGTTGGGGTTATTTTCAATATATTATGAGGTAAATATTGTGGTAATTTTTTAATAAATTACAGATAAGTTACTTGGTAATTTCCACTGACTCACCAAATCATTTGCAGACCTGTAAAAGATTAAGTGTTTCTTAAATTTCCTTGAATCTAACCTGTGATTCCTTTAGTTCCACCTTGGCCCTGCCTCTTCTTGGCCTACAGGCACGGATCAGCCCCTGGATCCTCGTTTGTCTCATCCTCTGGACTGAGGAACATGTGAAGCCTTGCAGCACAGATGGAGGAAGCCTGTGGAGGATCACGAAAAACCACAAAAAATTTTTTTAGAAAGTGACAAGTCTTCTACTGGGAAAATAATTGTTACGGGACTTACTGCTCGACGTCAATGTTTGCTTCACCCAGTATCCCAAAAAACATGGCAGCCTAGCAGAACAGACACAGAAATATCAGCTAAAACTTCAACCTATACATTGTTTGGTATAGGTATTTTAATAGCTTTTATCTGATACTAGAAATAGGCCAGCCTTAGAACTTTAGGTAGGAACAGATGAGCTTAAAACAAGTTCCTGTGGGGCTTTGGCTGCAGATTTTTATAAACTCTGAAATAGTCTTTGACATAAAAATGCAATAAATATGACTTCAAATACATTTCTGCTGATAATCACTTGGTCTTGGTTTTATCGAGCCGTCAAACTATGAATTTAATGTTGTTTTTTCTTTGTATTGAATGTACCGTACTGTAACGTCATTTCTGGCACTGTAATGAAACATATGTGACTTCAGGGTTAAAAAATCAGCATCCTCATCACTTTAGCTACATACTGACCTGATCGCTTGTCCATTCCTTCTTATTAATCACACTGATGTCCACCATCTCCTGAGAGAATACCAGCAGGGACGAAGGGATCTCAGTTGCCATGGCATCAGGGACATTCCTAACCACTTTGGCTGGACTTGAGTTCACAGAAATTATCTACCAGGGAATCAAAATGAAAGCAAGATCATAGGTCATCTCATAATCCATAAATTAATACATACAACATATACATTCGATTCTGGGGTTCTTGAATGTCATTTTCCCATTCTAATTTCATATGGGTTTTTTTGTTTTTTTTATCTCACTTTCTGATCAGTGATGTCAACAATGCAACGATGACACGTTCAAATACTACAATCAAGGCTGTAATGTTGCGGTGGATCAGAAGTTAACTTTGTACCTTGTTGACGAATGTCTGTTGGACAACTTTTGGGGCTCCCAGCATGTTGGAAACAAAAGTACTGCTCTTGGAGATGTTGAGCAGCACAGAAGCCGGGATTTTCTCAATTGATTTCGAAGGAACTCCAGCAACAAGTGTGCCAAGAGATTCCAGGGAGGATCTGTCATTGGTCTGTTAGATAGATAGATAGATAGATAGATAGATAGATAGATAGATAGATAGATAGATAGATAGATAGATAGATAGATAGATAGCTTTATTAATCCCTAAGGGGAAATTAGGTCATCATAGCAGCAGGTACATTCAAAAAATAAAAATACAATCAAAATATAGAAACAATAAGAAACAATCAAGTACTATATACAATTAAATGCTTAAGTAGTTATAAAATAAAATATTGAGGTTAACAGGATAAAATGCTCAGGTATCGTGGAGTAAAGGTAAGTGGAACATAAGGTACAAGAGAGTAAGGTGCAGTTTTATTTAGAGTGATGGTAATTTAAAGTGCAAAAATAATGTGTATGCTTTGAAGTGAGCATTAAAAAGTCATTTGGCACCAGGTAGGAATGATTTCCTGAGCCGTTCCTTTAGGCAGCAGGTTGAATGAGTCTGTTGCTGAAGCTGCTCTAAAGTTTGTCCAATTTTGTGGAGGGGCTGAGAGACACTGTCCATGACTACCAGCAGTTTCGCCAGCACCCTGTCCTCCACCACATCCTCCAGAGTGACAAGCTTAGAGCCAACAACAGACCCTGCCCTTTTTGATGAGTTTGCTCAGTATAGTGCTGAGGGGGTCACCAAAAATAGCCAGAAGAAAAATCATCAGTTATAATAATTATAATGCCGATATTATTTGAATATAGAAACATTAGGCACTTCTTAGGTATGTATAAGACGGCAGGAGTCAGGAGCAGAGAAAAGAAAGAAGAAGAAACTGCAGGATGATGCCCGTGCATCACTTGCAGGTAAGTCCATTTTAAATACAGGAAATGTGCTGCTAATGTAATTTTACTCCATGTATACACTATCTGACAATTGCTAATGGTAGCAAACTCAAATATGTTATAACTTAGGTGAAAGCTAAACCGAGATTTTACTATTAAACAGTAACTATGCATTTTACAAGTAACTGACGCCAGCTAGCTGCTCTTTAGTCAGGCATTAAGCAAAGTTTACCTAGCATAGTGTCATTTGAGAACAGTGATGCTGGTAATGCGTTACTTGGTAACGCCAAAAGTAGAGCATTACCTACCACTTATTCCGACCACTTTTTTTAGTAATGAGTAATCTAACGCGTTAAT
Organism: Sparidentex hasta; assembly: GCA_030272975.1. Taxonomy (NCBI): domain Eukaryota; kingdom Metazoa; phylum Chordata; class Actinopteri; order Spariformes; family Sparidae; genus Sparidentex; species Sparidentex hasta. Next base: position 9,109 of record JARJLU010012384.1, on the reverse strand, counting down.
ATTTCCAAACCAGTAATCAGATTAAAGTTACTTATTCAAGTCACTGTGCGTAACTATTGTTTTTGTCATTTTCCTTAGTGAAAATATATATTTTGCTTTCTTCTTGTGACCTAGGGAGTTATGTCACATCATGTTTTCAGCATATCCTCACAGTCCTCACTGTCTCTGGTTTCTGTTGAACCAGGCTTATATGATGGAGAGAGCAGGACGAGGTTATGGTCTTACCTGCCTGCAATAGAGCTATATGCATCTTTAATATTTTAATATTCCCTTGTTGTGCATTTAACAAACTGGCAAATACATTTGCATGTATCAACCAAAGACAGAACACTGTTAAGTAAAACATTTAACACATGACATGATTATCAGCCACGTAAAGTGGATAGTAAGGCCTCTACCTGGAAGCCTGCGGCAGTGATGGTTTGAATGATTGTGGTGGCCTGCTCCTGGTTCCAGGTGCTGACTGAGCTCAGGGTGGACAAAGACGAAACCAACACTGATGGGGCAACTGAAGTGATCTGGCTGGTGGTCAGGCCTGCGCTAGCACTGCCCAGGGTTGCAAACATCTCTCCTGTGATTGTCTGGATGTTGGATGTCAGAGCTGCAAAGGTCTGTAGAATAAAATGCACCTAGTTATGAAACACCAGCTGAGTTGTATACATTTAATGATATGCGACAGGAAAAATGTTGAGAGAATCATGCAGGAACTATATTTGATATATTTTCTATATATTCCAATATGCCTATTTATAATGTATATTCAAAACCTTATTGATGCACCCATAATAGCAACAGTCATTACAGCACCTCATAAAACCAAGCTCAGGGATATGAAGAGAGATGTGCTTCACTGGATGAAAAGTTGAGCAGATTCACATTCAGTGATTCTTAAGTCAGTAAATAAGTAATGAGGAATATCTGGTAGCTGGTACATTCAAAGATTCAGATTACAACCTTGGACTTATTCTGAATGGGAACAGATTCTTTTACATACACACTCCACCATCCCAGCATTACATACATGTTTAATTCAAGATTTAAGTTTTCAAGACGTGACATTGTTATAATGTGAAGAGTTTGGTTTGTAGTTTGCAGCTTCGTTTAACAAAAATGGACAGTAACTCTGTACTACACTGACCAGCAAGGAAAATCATATGTGATAATTGTTCTTTTCAACCATATTTAAAAACCTAAGATAACATTTTTGTAATGACTGCATCTCTTTGTTTTTGTGTTTTATCCAAAAAATGGGAAATTCAAAAAGGTAAAGGTCAAACTCTGTTTCTGCTTAGAAATAATTGGAGCTGGTACCACAGCATTCTCAGTTCCATTGCAGAATTCCTTCAGCTTATTCAGTATGAGGATGGTATTGTTTTCACTCAAAGAAGAGTATGCTGATCCAGGGACTTCAGAAGAGCACAGGAAAAAGCCTGGAAGCCTAGATGAAAAAAACATTTTCAGCCTCATATAAAAATCAATTTGGAGAATTTGTATAGAATGAAACACTCAAATTTCAAATTGTATTCATTTTACTCACTTCACAGGGCTGAAGGTTGGGTTGAATGTGAAAAGCTGCAAGATGTACAATTCAGTTACATCTTCTGAGATCGCTTTGTTGTTAAAGAGCTCCAGGTTGGCTTGGTCCTCCAAGAACACTTCACTCTTCCAAAATAAAGGATCAAATAGGTCACATACAACATACACACTTTGATTTCTAAGTCTTTTCCAACATACATTTAGAATAAAATGAAAACAAATTTAAGCAAAACTAGATTACAATTGTGAGAGCTTTGGCTAGTCTAGTTAAATTAACAATTTATTCATTTAGTTCATGTTCAAGCATTACTAAAAAATAAATCATAACTGATATCAGGACATACTTGACTGGTTGAGACGAAGAAGGTGAAGTCATCCAAAGTGATAAACCTCACAAAGCCGCCGATGTTACTGACAAACCAGGCAGTAGAATTGAGTTCTTCATCACTGGCATTGTAGCATCTGACTCCACCTGTGGCATCTGTGCCTATGGACACAGGGAGAAGCCAGAACCTTGTAAAAAACTAATCTAATGATTTATCAACTATTTTATCTTTTTATATGATATCTGATGACTCAAATATTTAAAGATGGATGGAGTCGACACTGAAACAAGAGTCTAAAGCCACTTGAGCACCACTGTGAGGCTACATTAATAGATACAGCTGAGCTTTCAGCTTAATGCTAACAACAGCATTCACCTAATAGTTGTTGAAACATTCCAGTCAAATCCACAATGTAACCACATAACGCCATGAAAGGAAAGTTCTGGGGATCACTGAGGAATCAGCTTATGAAGACCTTGAATACTTGTACGAAATGTTTTGAGATGCTGGCATTGCCATTCCTAGGCCACCTCTGCTAGCATGGCAGGAAAAAAATCAGCTAGGTCATTTGTGATGTTAATTTGGTTTACAAAAGTTTGAAACTAAATTAAACAAAAAGTTGGTATAAAAATCGAGTTGTCAATAACATCCATGCTTATTCATAGTTTGTAGAATCACAGCATTTGCCCAATTTAAGTTGTACTGGGGAAAATTACAAATTTCATTTTAAAAAAGTAAAAAAAAAACACATCAGGAGTGGGTTGGGAAAAAACTCAATACCGTTGATTGGATTTTAAATACAGACATTAAACATCCACACAGTACATTTTCTTGGAAATGTATCTTACCATTCCTCAAGTAGGTCCTGACAGTGATGTACACATCACTCTCTCCAAACGCAGAGCTGTTGTATGTGAAGTTATTTCCCATTACAGCGACCCTATTGAAATAAAGACACAATATTGTGTACCATATAATCAACCATTGATTATCCTGTTGTCACAGAGCTTTCTGACACTGAGAAAAAGAGACCTACAGTTTCTGGAAGGCATGACATGAAGCATTCTGCACTTTGACTGGGCTGATGAGGCTCCTGCTGAGGAATCTGAGATAGGTCCTCAACCGCAGGTCAAACCAGGAATCAGCCTCTGATCTGCTGTTGCTACTCAGTGCCAAAGACCAAACACAGGGGAGGGTCACCTTCTTCACATCATCTGGAACGTCCTCCTAATGGTATACACATGGATTTACATGTTTAAGTTAAGACGGGTGTAAAATCTATGATGATTAAATTATGTATTTTACATACATCCTATACTGGATATATATGGTGGCAATAATACAGTCTGGATGCTACGAATTGACATGTCTCATCAGTTATACTCTATGTTACATCAGAAGAAGGACATACAGTTTCTAGGAAGGCGGGAGTGTTGTTGTAGTTGTTGAAGATGACACAGATGTCAGAGTTGTTACCAATCACATTAGGCTGACTGAGGAACTGACGCAACTCTGAGCTGCTGATGGTACTTAAGAGCTGAAAAGGAAACAAAGTAAACATGAAAAAAATTATGCCACACAGAGCAACATTTTGACATCATTGCTATAACAGCAAGGTATCCAATCAGCATTTACATTCCAGCTAGATGCTAAGTCTTAGAAATCAAGTGATGCTCGAATAATCTCATGTCAGAAGTCAATGCCTTTATCTGTAAGGGAATTTTTTTACAGTATATAAGGAAGCATCGCGATATATTACCTCTGACTCACGCGTCCGTGGCAGTAGAGAGATGAATGTGGACAAATCGGGAAAGCCAAAGCTGAGGAAAGTGTTTCTTAGATAGGTGTAGAAGCTTCCACCACTGTAACACTTGAGGGGCATTGGGCCTGTTTTCAAACACAAATAAAGTCACTGTGTGACTTCATACAGACTAATCTCTATTAATCTTTAGCACACTCTGTCAGAGGAAAGAAAATATAATCACTTCATTCCAAGTTTTATTTTCACATAAATGTGTATCTCTCACACAAACCTTGTAAGAAGAGGACAGTGTTTTTGTAGACCTCCCTTTCGGTGTCGTTGCTTAGTGTCAAGTGTAGTGTGTCCAGCATTGCAATTCTAAATTCAGATGAATATTAGTCTGAGGCAGTTCAACAATACATATCATCACAATCACAATGGTAACTATAAATTGCAAATGTTGACTTCACTTTAAAAAAATAAATCAATCAATCAAAGGAACTGATTACCTCAAAGTGACCAAGTAGACTTAAATTTAAGTTAAATGGGCTAAAAAGCTTTAACAACTTGAAATTACAGTCTTCTACTCTTGTGCTAATTGTGCGGTAATCGGTTTCCTCAATTATATGAATGATAACTTTGTCAGATTTTACAGTGCACCAACAACACAGAAATTCTTACATCTCTTGACTGCTGTTACAACTCCTGTTCTTCCCGATGTCAAATAATGGTGTCACCAGGCTGGGAGAGAGGTTAACCAGGAGGGGGCTCAGTCGAACCCTGAGCCACAGCAGGAACTCTGTGTCTTTGACAGAGGACAAATTCCCTCTGTCAAATACTGCCTGGAGGAAGGCAGACTTTACCTCTTCTGTGTAGTTGGCTGGATGGATCTGGGGGATTTTCACATAGTATTCATAAATTATTATCATGTTTCAACTCCTTAGTAATTTTCCCCATCGTACATTAAAAGTACAGTGTTTAACATATAATGGTATCCAGCAGAACAGACTTGGCGATTTTGGTGAACACATATAAAAAGTATTAGAGTTAACAAGAAGTATAAACATGCAAAAAAGAAAGTATCACTTATCGAGATGTTTACCTCAATGGCTGGTGAGACTATGTCAAAGAAAGCACCAAAGTCAACAGGGTTGATGATTTTCATTATTTTTGTCACATCTTGCATTCTTTGCAGCTGTGAGGGAGTTGCTGCAAGCTGGGTAAGCTGACTGAGAGTGAGAAGCTCTGCAACCGCCACCTGAAAGTAACAAGCAGCATTTCAGTAAGTCAGTTCCAACAACTGAATCTGTTATGGCATGCAGTGGTATGCTTAAGGTAAGCATCAGACTTCACATTTTACACACAGATGACATTTTAGTATCGCACTCAAATATTTATATAATCAGCATAGTACAAAGGCAAGGCAAGAACAAATAATGGTATAATGACTGTAATAGTTGAGTTATTGTAGCTGCTGATCTGTAAAAATATTTAGCATTTATCACTGTTTGTTCTTATCCTGTCTCCTTTGATTGCAGCATAATTTCAGTTCACCCCTCCCAATCTACACAGATTTTCAAGGACAAAGATTTTCTGTTGTGTATTTCTATTGTCATTGTTCCTATTTTTGCAATGTGTTAAGTATTAGTCAAAATCCATAAATTAATTTCAATAACATTCCTGATTAAATAACAGAAGAGGCAGCTGTTGAAAACAATGTTGTTCAAAGGCAACTAGAGACATCAGGAAAACAAATCAAAAGAATTACAAAAATGCATTCAAATGTTAACATTCATTGGGGTTGAAACATATTTGTCGATACTACATGTATATATATATAATACTTGTGTATCTGAAATAAATGATAAATAAATAAATGAGATGCTACACAGTGAATTTACCATTCAATATAATGGGTGACACTGGTGTAACCATTGTGTAACAGATTGCATTATACTTATGAAAACAACAATGCAGTTATACCAATCATGTTGTTATTGTGAATTTGTTTGGTCACAATACTTGGGCAGTGAAAAGCTGATACTGTGACAGCCCTTCTTGGGAATTTTAAACCTATAATGGTGTAAATGAAGGTGGGACTATCACACTGAGGATTTTGCGGTTTGGAAATTTACTTTACCTATAATTTTACAATTTAATTCACCAGAGTTAATGAATTTGAAGTCAAATCAATTTTAGTCTGTATATCACAAAAATGGACATGTCTCGTCTTTGACCCAACAGTATTCACTGTAAACGGCAACAATGATAACATGTTCACACATTACTATGTGAAACTTAAAAGGATTAAAAGGCAACACTTACTCCATTGAAATTCCTCTTCAAAGTGACAAAATCTATATAGGAGGCATGCAAACGGAACCGACCAAAGTTTTCTTCAAGCCACTGTCTATCATCATTTACAGATTCAACACAGGAGAGACCTAGGAATCAAAATAACGACTCTTTAAAATGAACATTAAGTATAAAACATGGCAATGTGGATTCAAACATAATGCTATTTTACAATCCAAGTTACCAGAGGAGGAATGTCTCCCAAGATAGTCCCTTGTGAAGGTGAAAACCTGTTTGGTCTGCCTCACAGAGAGATGAGTGAAAACATTGTCGCATCCCTTGACACTGTAAAGGCAAAAATCTTTCATTCACCAAAATGTGTAAGAGAAAGTTGAATTTTCTATGTGAATTCCACAGCCCTCATGGTAATATGACAAATAGAAAAATAGAGTTTTCACTCACATCTCTTGATAGGAGTCACAGCTGATGTTTCTTGGAATAATTTCTAAGGTGCTTGTGTCAATGCTTGGGAGGAATAGAGGTAGGTAGACCTGAAACCACAACTTGAATCCCTCAGCATTTAGCATGGATAATTTTGATCCAAGTGTCATCAGTGTCAGATTCAGGATGGTGTTACGCACACTTGGATCAATGGTTGTCAGGTTTTGCTAGAAAAAATGAAACACATTTGTCATTTTGTTGATAATTGCAGGGGAAAAATCAATGAGCTAAATGTAATTAAGACACTCACCTCTGCAGCGCCGCTAACAAATTTCTCAAAGAAAGAACCAAGTTCCTCCACACCTGATGAAACACTCAGTTCTGTGAATGTTTGTCTCACAAGGGTCTCATTTGACAGGTTGTTTGGTTCAAGAAGCAATTCAGCTTTTTGACTTGAAGAAAGAGAGGCTAGTATTGTCACCTAAGAGGGGGATACAAGACAAGAACTTCTTCAACAAATATTCAGTTTTAGGAAAAAACTTTGTCAATTTTATTTAATGCAGAAACAGTAACTCTTTCTAACCCTCCAATCCGAACAGAGCTCTCTGATGGGGCTGTATAGGTTTTATAAGCTAACACATTCATACACTGATGGTGGTGGCTGCAATGCAAGGTGCCAACCAGCACATCAGCAGTTGGTATTCAGTATCTTGCCCAAGGACACTTCAACATGCAGACCAGGGGAATCAAACCAGGGACGTTCTGATAAGATGCTGGCTCTACCCTGAGCAAAAGCTGCCCATTTACTCAAGAATGCCCTGCAGCTCATTGATCAGCCTTGGAAAAGTGGCAGTGAAGAGTCCTCATATGGGTCATACCATACACTATATAGATACTGGATGATCACAGTATGAAAGTCTGATAAATTATAAAGTTCTTGGAATTATAGTATGAGGAACTATACTTGAGACCAGCTAAGACCTAAAAGTTATGTATTTCTGCTTAAGAATGTAATCGCCTGAAAACATGTTTAATTTCTCATGTTAACTCAATTATTTCTCATTATTGCCACTCACTCTTGTCTCAATTTGTACAGAATCTAAATTAAACATTGTAATTACACGTAATGATACAGACACTTGTGTACATTTCTTTTTCAGTGTTGTATAGAGTACAAGTGTCATGCTTAAAGTAAAACATTACTCTGGGAAAAGTGAAAGTCATCAATATGAATAGTACATGAGTAAACAGCTTACAGTATCTGAAATTAAATTTACTGATATTAAAACTTGGAAACCTGGAAATAAATTTACTTAAAAATCAAAAGTTCTGAGGTGAGCAAATTGGACATATAGTTTTTGGCACGATATATATCATAGTTTGGCTGATTATTGACCTGGCCGATTACTGTATATCACATTGAGCACTATTTTTCTTATATATGATGACTGATAACATATGTGTTGAAAAAAAAATGTCTGCTCTGAGTAAGTAACTACAAACGAGTGTTATCAGAGAAATATAGTATAGAAAAAGTGCAATTAGTATGTAAACATTGTACTGTACTTGGGTAAATGTGCTTAGATATATATCATCATGTTTTGAAAGAAAACTAGTAATTGAATGTTTGACTCACCACAGAGAGATTGAAGACCTTGAGCTCAGAGTAGGTTGTGTACTGGGAAAATGGACCAAAGTTGGCTCCAAGCCATTCCGAATCACTCTGATTTCCCTGCCTGCAAGCTAAGGCACGTAGATGGACGTTAGCATAAATTACACTTCAGCAAAGATTACACTTCAGCACACGGAAAAAGTCGAGTGCCAGTCTTCCTCTCGGTGTCACTTAAGTATACTGTTTCACAATTTCAAGTCCACGAAGGAGGTGCACACAATCAACCACACGGCTCATTTCACTACGTCTGCCCTACCTGTCTGGTTGATGACACTGGTAGACCTTCTCAGGTAGCCCACCATAACGGCTGCGGTTCCTTGTCGTGTATGCATCGACATCGCAGGGAAAGCTCTGGCCAATCCACTCACACTGCAAAAAAGACAGAAAAGGAACAATCTCACACAATCCCTCCATAGCATTTTTTTTAACTTGTGTTGGTACCATGCAATCTTGCTCGTCAAATATTACTCACACGACATGGTAGTTTGTACAGTTTAGGTGTGTGGTTGCATTCTGCAGCATCGTTGGACTGAAACTTGGGAGGATGGGTACCAGTTTCACATGGAACCAAAGAAGCCAGTCGGTCCTCGTGAAATGCGGGAAACGCGGACTGATGATGTTGAAGGTGCTGTTCATTAGACGATCTCTCACAACAGGTTGGAAATCAGGGACCTGTCAAATCGCGACGGGAGAGGACTTAAACACCCCACAGTTTACATGCCGCAAGTACACCATACAGAATGCTAGAATGGATGTATGTAAATAAGGAATTTAAACGAGTCCCCTGCGGCTGATGCAGACGTTTAGATACAAATCTCAGTACTGAGTGTGCTCCTCAAAAAGTCCAGGATTGTCCTTCTTTCTCCAGTGTCAGTTGTAGCCTACCTCTCCGTTTGCTGCCAGCTGCGTCAGGAATTCATCCACATTTTCCAGAGCATTGCCCTCCTCAAGTCGCTCCAACACCATGTCGATTTGGTCTGTGTCATTGGAGGCCGCCAAGCTCAGTGTCAACTGTGCCAGCTGAGTAGGAGTGAGCGCTGACAAGGAATCGGCCTACAAAAGGCAATTGATAGGAAATGAAACAAATGCAAAGCCATA
>JARJLU010012382.1:0-12795 GCA_030272975.1 Sparidentex hasta | reverse complement strand
GGGGGGGTGTGTTGCTGGGATCGTGGTGAACTGAGCAGCATGTGAAAATATGATTGAGGCCCCTTTAAGAGTTTTTTTTTTTGGCCACTAAACTGTAGCGACACCAGTGTTGGTGCGTAAAGAGCATCCATCCTGGATTTTTCTTCTGATATTCCTCCAGGCTGCTGCTGATTGGACACCACGTGCCTCGAGTCTGCGAGATTACACGTTTTCTTTTTTTTTTCTTTTTTTTTTTCTTTTAAATCTTCAGAAAAGATTTGACTGAGGAAAAAAAAAAATCACCGTTGCTGCTGGCGTCCCAGGATGAAGTGAAAACATAAAATAATAATGTTATAGAAATAAGAAATAAAATGGAAGGATACGTTTTTGCAACACGCGGTTATTTTAATTGGGCGCTGTGTTCGTCAGTCGTATTAAACATGCAAAGCCTATAGGCCTTCTGGCGGTATGTTTTCCGTTATTATTCTGGATGAATATTTTGTTGCTCTGAAGAATTGTTAATGAGCTCTAGTGTTGGGTACACCGTTCAAAACACAACACGTCAACATGTCCTGCCTTCATAAATGCAGTTGGGTAACAATACATTTAATTACACTGTTTGATGAAAATGTCAGGATGTTTTTAATTTTATTTTATTGTTATGCTCTGATTTTTTTTGTTGAAAATTACTCATTGAAACGACCACCGAGCAAATAAAGATACGTGATCTCTTTATTTCTTTATTTAGATGCCGTGCGTAAAAAGTTAATCCATTTCCATTAATTCCATGTTATTTTAAGGGGAGCCTCCCAGTTGTGGGATTATTTCGTTACACGCACGTGCGCCTTTCTTGTAAACGCAACTTTTTTTTTTTTACTGCGGGATGATTTCGAGGCACACGACAGGGGAGCGCAGATTTGCGTCTTAAAGAGGATTTAGGTCTATTAACAACAAAAGGCGCAGTTCATGGCACCAGGGAGAGACCTCGGCTTGTGCGTCAGCCGCAGTGATGTGAAGCGGGGCTCACTGATAAATGGAGAGACATCAAACCGAGTCATTAGAGAGCTGAGATATGAGACTTTCACAGTGGCGGGCCGCTCAGGGCGGCGGACCCAGGGGATCACACTCCTCTCCCGGCCTTTTGTGTTTGTGTGCTGGACTGATGAACGACTGAGATAACGTCGAGCCATTATGGGCTCACTTATTCCCATGAAAAGCCTGTAAATAGAGGCAACATTTTTTCACTGCTGATATCTATTGATTTGTTGCCCATATTTGTAACCGGAAACCACAAAGGGGTTTACAAGTGAATACTCAGATGGGACCCGAATTTACAACAATCCCTAATATTAATTACAGCACTGTCATTATGTGTGTTGGGTTGTGTTGCTGTTAACTGCTGGCTACTTTCCCTCATTAGGTCCAGTTTGTATTTTTGAGTAATGTGAATAAACAGAAGGCAGGGAGAGCTAAGAAAAAAATAAGTAAATAATAATAATAATAATAATACTTTTAAAAAATGCCTTTGAAATTGGCACGAGGTACGAATTTGCCCTGCACGAAAATCTGTGGCGAATAAGAGTTGGAGCCTAATTAATTCAAAATTATATTTAAAGTAGTTGGAGATTTATTGGGATGTCTCCAAATATTGTAAGATATATATATTTTAAATGACTGGATTAACACTGAATTGATATCGTTGAGTCTGTCGTGCCTGTGCGCCCTGACTCCACATCAGAGGGGTTTAAGTCCAATCAGCTGATGCACCGGAGGTTATAGGTGGACCTGCGGACCGGAGTCGTGCGCAGATTAGCCTTCAAACATATTTGTCAACTCAACAAACGGCAAAAAAAAAAAAAGAAAAGAGAAAAAAAAAGAAATCAATCAAGAGGATACTCCACAAACACGCGCGTCTCTATCTCCTAATCGCGTTAATTAAATTTTACGCCGAATTAATTAGACGTAACAGCCACATACAGCCTCCTCTCAGGAGCGAGCCACCGTGGGCATTTTTAATGACCCCGTAATTCAATTAACCGCCTCCATCAGCTCCATCATTGATTTGTGGAAGAAGAAGACGACGAAGAAGAAGAAGAAGAGGAAAAAAAAAAAAAGCTGCTGAAAGTTGAATTCTGCAAAGTCGAGCCGGCCTGTAATTGCTCAAGACACAAAGATCGGAGGGGGGAGCCGGGGTGGGGGGGCTGGGCTGAGGTGGCCGTGTATAAATAGTGTGCTCTCAAATACACAGTCACAACAGCAGGAGTGATCTCACCTCCCTCTCCACCCCTTCTATCTAACGCTGCTGCCAGCCTCCGAACACGCACAAAAAAAAGAAAAAAAAAAAAAAGAAAGAGAGAGCGTATCCGCGAGCAGTGCTGGTGTTATATAGAAGACGGCGAGGTAACACACACACACGCGCGCACCGACACATTCACGGTGGATTTCCCCGACCAGGACCACTAACTGAGCCGCAGAGCCGACCATGGAAGAACTTACGGCATTCGTGTCGAAATCTTTCGATCAGAAAACCAAGGAGAGCAGCAAAGAGAGTATCACGTACAGGGAAGTTTTGGAGAGCGGCTTGACGAGGGCGAGGGAGCTGGGCAGCCCGGAGACAAACCTGCAGGACATAGCGGAGGGCAACCACTGCCCGGTGCATCTGTTCAAGGACCACGTCGAGCTGGAAAAGGAGAAACTGAAGGAGTTTAATGTTTCGAGGGCGACAGAGGGTGAGGCTTTGTTTTATTTCATTTCATTTCATTTTTTTTTATAAAGAGAATGCTCCGTATTGTGTTAGGAGAGTGTCTCAAGTTCAGTTACATCGGGCGCGACGGTTTTCTTTCTTTCTTTCTTTCTTTCTTTTTTTTGGCGAATGTCTCCAAATCCGTGCGTAAAAAAAAAGGAAGTTGTGTTTACGCTCTCAGTTTGTGCACATTTCACAGAGTTAAACACGCGTTAGTCTGTCGATTCGGTGATTATTTCACAGAGCAGGAGGCGGGCCCCTCCGTCTGATCGGGCGCTTTAACTATTTGAGGAATGTTTTTCAGACATTCCGTGTTTGGCAATGACAAAAAAATCACTACCGTGTGTGTGTGTGTTTGTGTGTTTTTACAACAGAATTTTCTTTTGTTTTCTTCGTGGTGGTTAATGCGAAGTTTTAATGGCAAGTTCGCATTTTGTTCCAACACGAAAATACTGAGCGTAATCCTACAGGAAGCATCCCCTCCTCCACTTTATTTTTCTTTCTTTCTTTTTTTTTTTTTAATCTGTTGAAGCAGTTGCATGAATTCCCGAGGACTTCTTCTATTACATTCGGCCTTATTTACTGCTGTTCAGATGTAGTGCCCCTATAAATAAAATGTATAACCTGTAGGGTCGTCTTCCTCCTGTAGAATGTGCGCCCAAGAGTCACACTCTGAGCTCATGAGAATTGGGAAAAAAACTGCCAATAAACACTCTCTTAAAACCGGATCCCCCTTCTTTTTTTTTTTTTTTTTTTTAAAAAAAAAGGCTTTTTAAAAAATATATCAATTACATAAAAAGTACAGCAGGACAGGCCTGTTTTCACTCAGCAGACAGATAGTGGACAGTGGGCACCGTTTTGAGACATTTAGTGAGTTATTTTAACTCGTTTCTATATTTATCCTGTCTCAGGAGCAAGAGAGGGTCAGCATTGTGCTGTATTATTTTGCCTTATGCAAGAGACTGTGTGGTCCCTCTGTGTGTGTGTGTGTGAGTGTGTGTGTGGTGGTGGTGGGGGGATTAATTTGATAAGATTTTTACATAACACTGTGTATAATATTGAATGACTTCCAACCGTGTGGGGGAAAAAACAAAAGAAAACAAAACAAAAAAACAAAACCAAAAAAAAGCAAAATGTGAGTAAACGGGCCAGTTGAGTACAGCAGTTGTCAAGTGTGTTACTGATGATAACACACTGATAACACACACGTCGGCCACACTTGACAGCCGTGCAGCTTATTGCGCGGCTTGACAAACGCGAGGACATTTTTAAGGTGTGAGTGTAAATCTAAACTAAATGTTTCTGGTAGAATGATTTTTAAAAAAAAAAAATCTACAGCCTGAAATAACCTCGGACTGTTTCACGGAGCCAGTAATTAGGCCTAAATCGTGTCCGTTTAGCCGGGGCTTAATGCTCTGCCCTTTAAATCGCTTATAGGCTTGACTGATTTACTTTTATAACGGCACTGACATTACACACCGACTTATGGAGGCTGGAAACGCAGCCACAGGCCTCTCCCTCTAGAAAGCGAAAGGCTGTGTAATGTGTGTGTGTGTGTGTGTGTGTGTGTGTGTGTGTGTATGTGTTGTTGTTGTTGTTGTTGTTGCCAACATTGCCAGGCCTAAGGCCCCTCACAGGGCCCGGTGTGTGCCATGGAGGGGCCCCGGTAATGTGCATGTGTGATGATGGTAAAGACAAGGAGAGCGAGGCGGCGTTGTGTCTGTGTCACCGCGAGGGAAGACGCAAAGTCCTGCATTTGAACGCCGTCTTCTTCTGTTCTTTCTCTCAACCGTGGGGCACATGTAACAGGGATATACGAGTGTAAGGAGAAAAAGGAGGACGTGAAGTCGGAGGACGAGGACGCACAGGGCAAGCTGAAGCAGCGGAGGAGTCGCACGAACTTCACCTTGGAGCAGCTCAACGAGCTGGAGCGGCTGTTCGACGAGACGCACTACCCGGACGCCTTCATGAGAGAGGAGCTGAGCCAGCGGCTGGGACTGTCCGAGGCCAGAGTGCAGGTGAGGACCCCCCCTCCTCCTTCTTCTTTCTTTATTTCTTTCTTTCACTTACCCGACTCCAAACGGCGTTAACACCGGCTGCTGCGTGAGCAACAAACAAGCATCGATGTTTTTTCTCCCAGTATTCCTGCAGGGACCGGGAGTGTGCCTGCAGCGTTTTACACCGTCCTGATCTGTCAGCGACAACGCTCCCGCTGTTTTGAAGTATTATTAGTAGTATCAGTGAGGAGCTGTGTACCGTCAGGAGGTGTTCGGTGGCGTGGACGGGCCACGTTGGAGTTTTGTCAATGGCGCGATCAGGCCCTTTATTTACGCACCGGTGCTCTAGATGACAGACGATCATGCAATAATGAAACGGTGCCACGTGCAAATGATGGCACGCTTTTCTCCTGATAAATCCGTAAAATCATTCATCTTAAAATGACGTCTTTGGCCTATAAATAGATGACAATCAGCCCCCGCTTTGTTATTTTCTTCCTTATTAATCCAGGTGGCAGAATTCGGCGCTGATAATGTTTATGAGCTTGTAACATGAATACAAGCCATGCGTGGGGCTACACGTCATGTTTATAACGTGTGTACAGAACGCTTTCCCTCACGTTTCTGTGTGTGATATAAGGGACGAGTGTGTGTGTGTGTGTGTGTGTGTGTGTGTGTGTGCGCGCGGCAACCTGGAAAACAAATTAAAAGCAAAAATGTCAAGAGCTCATTAGTCTGCAGGCAGGATGCCCTCCCAACAAGGCAGCGAGCGTGAGACAGAAACGATGGCTCCCACCCTTAAATCTAAAAGTCTTCTTAAAATATCCCTGTTGGGATTTATTAAGCGCCCGTGGTATACTCGCTGGTGGCTTTATTTGAACTTTATTGCAATATTATTTCTCATTCTTCGTGGTGTCTTAATATTCCTGAGGGGGAGACGCAGCTCCACTGTGACAGCTGGGTAAAATACTACACACACACACACACACGCACACACACACACACACACACACACACACACACACACACACACACACACACACACACACACACACACACACACACACACACAAAATCGTCTGCACGATCACAGCGGATTTTTTCACGATTTGCAGACTCACTGATTGAAACGAATTCATATTTAGACTGAATATTCAATCAAGTGTGTGTCTGTGTGTCTGTGTGTGCGCGCGCGCGCCTCTATGTGCTGCTGACAAGTAGTTAAAATAAAGATTAAGAAAAAGGCCCTCAGCTTCAGAGACGTCAGTGCTCTCAGACAGTTGCAGGATGCTGGAAGTCACCCGGGATGCATCACCCTCCTGAACCTGCAGCAGCAGGCCTGCACAGCCATCAGCCTGTGCACTCATACGATCCCAGCAGCCAGGGGGGACCTTAAAAAAAAAAAAAAGAAAAACCCAAAACATTCCAACCAAACCAATGATTAAAATGAATGAAGAGGCTGAATGGCTGCTTCGGGGATGGGAGGAGGAGGAGGAGGAGGAGGAGGGGGGGACGCGCTCTTATGTCAACTCGTATCCCTCCTCATTTTCTTTGTAATATCTGCCATTGGCTTGATGTAGTGTCCCCATAAAAACAGATTAGAAATAACTCAATTCTGGCCCAACTCTGCTGCTGTTCAGCCATCTAATCGGATGAATCAGACCCATCATAGAGCTTTTATAAGCCCACCGACTGCCGTTCGGAGCTGCCGTCAGTAGATCTAATGCGGGATAGCATTACAACTACCACTAATAAAGTTTATTCAAATAATTGATGGCGTGAATATGGCTGGTTGTGTGTGCGTTTTTTTTCTGACCATGAACGCACGCAAAGCGTTGATTGCCTCCCTTTGATAAAACAAAGCATCTGAAAAAAAAACTCTCGTTTTTTTTAAGGCCCACTTTTACGCGCGGGGGACACGTTTCCTCCAGATTTAGTGGGAGTGAAGTGCAGCAGGGCTGTTGCAGGCTGCGAACCTGCGCTCCGAGCAGCTGTCAATGAATCTAATTGAAAGTTATGAGAGCTTGGTGAGGAGCAGGCAGTAATTCGGTTAGGACTAATATCTTTGGGTTTCTGGCGCACTGCTAAATTAAATGTCATTATTCACTGTCTCTATTAAAAAATCAAAAAGGAAATGAGATTAGGGTATTTGTGAAGCGCATCATTGAGTGGCCCTTAATGAAGAAATAACTGTCTGAACCAGTGTAGTTCACTTTGCTTAACATACTGGCACGTAATTGGAATTGATCTCGGGCCCGTCTAATATTAGCCTTGATTTATCTGAGGGATCACGGTGCGTCTATGCAAAATCACCTGGGATCTTTTTCACAAACACCTTTTTCTACCGCCATTTACCGCTGCACAGCTGATAACACAGCGCCTATACACCCGTGACCATTTATAATGTGTGCCTTTATTTATATATTTGCAATAATAATAATAATAATAATGATAATAATAATAATAATAATAATAATAATAATACTACTAATAATAATAATAATGGCGTAATTTGATTGATAAAAGCAAACACACAGCATACAGTTGTGCTTTCAAAATCTCATATTTTATTTTGAAAATATCCCTCTTGTATAGAATATCTGCAGGCTCGGTTTTTGAAGAGTTTATCTATTTATTTTTTTTAATTTCCACTTTTCCCTCGTCCGCCGCTCGCCTCTGCTCTCTCGTCTCTCTCGGACTCCGGCCCTGTTGTTACAGTCCCGTCATCGCCGCGCTGAGCGCCGATCCACGCGGCTCAAAATGGCTCCGCCGCGGCACCTTGAGACTGATGGTGATGGTGATGATGATGATGATGATGAGGGGGATCATCAGCATCAGTCTGCGCCCTCTGTGGTCCTGCGACCGGCCGCTAATTTCGCATCTGTAAATGATAATCGTTGCGGGGGTCGGAGGGAGGAGGGAGGGGGGGCTGATGTTAGTCACCGAGGCAAATTGGGTTGATGATGATTAACAATAGGCCGCAGCCTGCAGCTTCACACACACGCAGCAAATTGGACGGTGCTTAATGAAAGTCCTTTTTTTCGTATCTATTTTCTTTTTTTGTCTCATCACAAGATTCCTATAATATTACCACAGTGTCTGTGAGGCTGTGGCAGCTCACTCAGTCTATGATCTTTTTTGTTTTTTTTGTATTTTATGATCCAACCCATAATGCCCCATTAAAAATTCACTGTGAAGCTAATTATCATATTTATGCCAGCCTGTGGTTTTGATTCAAGATTTTCCTGTGTGCAGGCTATTTATGTTCTTTTTTTTCCTTTTTCTTTTGTTTATTCTCGCTTTATTTAATCCCATAAGAAAAAAAAACTGCATTCATATCCTACACATAGCTCTTTATTTGTGTCCTGCAGATGAAACATTATTTATAGCCCACAAATGAATCTTTTATTTTTCATATTACATTGTTTTTTGTATATATACATATCAACAGCTAACATAAGATTTAATTTGCTCATATGTTACCTTCCCATAATATTTATTTTTATTGGTTACAAATAATGATACTATTATGAGAAAAGCATTTGATATTAGAATTAAAAGGACATCAATTACTTGTTTTTTGTGTGCTAAAACCTCGATATAGGTTGTTTTCCTTAAAGTCATTTGCTTTTTCAATTGTAGGTCTGGTTTCAGAACAGAAGAGCAAAATGTCGAAAACAAGAAAACCAGATGCACAAAGGTAAATGTTGCATGTTCTTTTTGTACAATAGTCCTTTGAATGATCTTACTTTTATTTTTCCTTTTTTTTTCCCGTAGTTATTTTCAGTTTGAAAATTTTACACCATTTTGAAGCTGAAACAAGAAAAAGAAAAAAAAAACCTTTGACCTCCCCATCTCACATAACAACAACTGTCTGGCTGTCTGACAGACATCTTTCCCTTCTCCCCAGGTGTTATTCTGGGCAGCGGCAGTCACCTCGACGCGTGCAGAGTAGCACCCTATGTCAATATGGGTGCCCTCCGGATGCCCTTCCAACAGGTAGGCCACGCTCCTCTGCGAGCAGCAGCTGAAAATGCTTGAAAGAAATGTAAACGTGTGATATGTAACATCCAATCTGGGAAAAAGGGACTTGGGCAGAATTACATGTAGAAAAGTCAAAACTGTAGAGAAAGATGATTACTCAGCACATTGTGATGCAGTGGTGAGACATCTAAAGGTCAAAGTGAGCGAGGTGGAGCCTCCTGTTGTGGTGCGATTAGAGGCAGAGCAGGCCTTCTATATTTGTACGCTCAGATGAATCTATAGGCCATGTGCAGCTATTAGATGTAAGTGATGAGAGACTGTATGTGTGTGTGTGTGTGTGTTGGAGAAGGAGCTCAGACCTCAGTGCACCTTTCACCTCCTGACTGTGTGGAGAGGGTCAGGCCGTACAGGGAGAGGGGAGGTGGACAGACATCTGATCCGCCGCTATCTGTTTTGCGTCCTGGCTGCCGTGTTTGTCTGCTTGACCCCCGTGAAATGCAAGCGGCCTAATTAAGGCAACAGTGCGGCAGGCGCGAGCACATAAAAGAGATGATGAAAGCGGGGGAATGGAGTGGGCTCTGATGGATATTGGCGTTGAGCTGCACTGGCAGGGGTGGAGGCTTGAGGCCCCGGCGTACCGAGACAGGCTTCGCTGTCTGAGGTTGAAACGGGCGGCAAAGCACAGGGGCTGCGCTGATACCACAACGCGGAATCCGCATTTGAAAACCAGTGAATGGGTGCTGGTTGGATGGGTGAGGTGCAGGCGAAGGTCCGAGAGGTCGAATCCGGACCGAAAACCTTCTCATCCTTCCTCAGTAGCAACAAACAAGTAAATGTAAAAAGTAAAAAATCAGTCCTAAAAAACAAACTGAGAGTGTGTGTGAGGATTTAAATGAGACACACACACACACACACCGTAACGCACAGGCACGTCAACTGTCCACCACCTGTTTTCGTCAGGAGTGGATCAGATTCTGTTATGTTCCCCACAACACTCCACAAAATTGAGTTTCCACTGCTTGAATCAGAGGTAATTGCATGATACATTTGGAAAAGATCAGCCGCAGCCACAGTTTGTTGGTGAAGGAGATGTGTGGAAGCGCTTGTTGTTTGCAGGAGGTTTTTGTTTGGATGCCATTGCAGCGCTGCCGAGCAACCAGAGAGTTGCGGTTCAAATTAATTTTCCCTTTCATTTAACAACTTAAGTCATTTTTCGGCATTTTTAGGCAGATATGAAAGGAGGGAAAGTGAAAAAACAAAAAAACATTTAGTCGGGCTAAAACTTTGACTTGAAATGGTTCTATTTTGGTTGGAGAAGAAAGCATGAAATACTTGAGTTTTCCCACTTCTTCCTGTGGCGTTTGAAACACATGAGAAATGGCAACAGGCTCAGCCCGCTCCCTCTGAAGTGAGTGGATGCTTAATTTTCACCTACTTCTCATAAAATAATTGCCAAGAATGTGAAAACTGATATTCTATGCTCCTTATGGTTCCCTTTTTTTCCCTTGACTCAGGAATATGTCTGGATAAATATTTATAACTCCAAATATGTGAATATCTTTTTAGTGCAAAATTGTTTATTTATGCAATTGAATACATAATCAGGATAACAAGACTGCATATTTCCAAGGGTATAACCGAGTCCTCAGTCTGAATTAAACAAATCTGTTCTGGGTCCTAGAAAGACTTTGATTCTAGACGATTAAATTGGATGTGGTGTCTGAGAGCAATGTATGATTCATTAACTTGTAGAATAGCTGACATGAAAAAAGGGCTAAAGCGCAGAGTGCAGCCCTTAACTATTTTCTTAGAAAACACACTGTAAGCAACAGCTTTGAGGGGGTAAAATTTGAGGTGGAATTTAATAGTGTCAGACTGTGAAACCTAAATCCTCACACACACACACACACACACACACACACACACACACACACACACACACACACACACACACACACACACACACACACACACACACACACACGGCCTGAGGGTCCCGCGCTGACTAACATTGTGTTTTGCTCTCCTGCAGGTCCAAGCCCAGCTCCAGCTGGATGGGGTCACCCACTCCCACCCTCACCTGCACCCTCACCTGGCCGCTCACGCTCCCTACCTGATGTTCCCGCCCCCTCCCTTCGGACTACCAATCGCATCGCTCGCCGACTCGGCCTCTGCGGCAGCGGCTGTGGCGGCGGCTGCCAAAAGCAACAGCAAGAACTCGAGCATCGCCGACCTGCGACTCAAGGCAAGAAAACACGCCGAGGCTCTGGGACTCTGACCCCACCGGGCCGCCCCTCCGCTCGCCTGATGCCCATAATCGCCTCTCACACAAGACTGAGCCTGTGAAAGGGCCGTGACACTCACAGCTAAAACTAAACTAAACAAAAACACTGAGTGAGAATGAAAGAGAGGAACACATACAGAGAAGGGGGGAGAGAGAGTGTGTGTGAGAGAGAAAAAGGGGGGAGAACAGTGGAGGAAGAAAATAAAAAAAAAAGGAGGGAGCGAGAAAATTGTCACAAAACCAGCTGCCAAAACAAACCACTTGTAGAGAACGGTAATTAAATACCAATGAAATCACCTTTTACTTTTCGCCCCAACAGGCAGGACTTCTGCGGGGCCAGTGGCTCAGTCCACTCCAGGCACAGATCACATCCCAAGGACCGTACAAACACATGTGGATGTCTGTCTGAGGGCCGGCCCGGGGCCCGTCAGACCAGAAGATGTTAGAACAAACTGGCAGGGCAGCAGCAGGGCCAAAAGCCGAGCCGAGCTGACGCTGGCTGTCGCCATGTTGACAATGCAGAGGGGGTTGAGCATGGGGGGGGGAAAAAAAAAGACCCAAACACCACCTCATCGAGGCATTGGAACAGCTCTCACCTTTACACTCCGACCCTCCCCGCCCTAGAAAAAACGAAGAAAAAAGAAAACACGAAAAAAAAAAGGCCATATTTGTCTCCAACCACTGTGTTTCCTGCTGCTGCCAAGTGCATGAGCTCTAATGGAGGAGCGTTGCGGGACTGGCCTCTATTCACACCTGACATACACGCTCGACAGCTGTTTTTAACACTGCCATTCTACATGCCCACGACACCCCCCCTCTCTACACCGACAACGGTCTCCATTACAGTTTGATACCCTTCTTCTTAAGGACTTGTGCTGTAACAAAAAGCAACAACTCATGTTTTTCCTTTGCTGCAGACGTTCCTCTGTGCTGCCGGACACGCGTCGGCGAGACGTTTTCTCCTCGCGACGTGCTCTCTCCCTCTGTCTTTATTACTTTCTGTTTATTGTGTTGTATCCCGGGTAAAGAAGTGAAGATAGCCTTTGCACTTCAGGTCTTGTATGTGGGTTGTTTTACAAATGGCACTACAAGCAGATACTACTTTGCTAATTGAAAAAAAAGGGGGGGAGGGGGATTTGATATTGTTATGTGATCAGCAAAAAGGACATGATCTTGGATAAAGGGTATACATGCGTTTGTTTTTTTTTTTTTTCTTCTTTTTTTTTGTAATTCTGAAAATAAGAAGAAAGCATCAGTCAAACTGAAATGCAATGGTGTGCAGTTTAAGTGCAATACTGTAAATAGCAAAAAAAGTAAAAACAGCTAGCAGTTAATCCTCAATGATAAAGAGACCCCAACGGTTCTTTTTTTGTCCGCTTTCTCTTTCTCACGCACTGTCAGAGTGTTGAATTCCTTTGCCAAACTTTAATCTACAGCAGCGTTTATTTTATTGAGTTTTCGAGGAAAGTCACTCATCACCAGGTGCCATATCCAAACCTAACACCGCCTGTGTATTCAAGCAGTTTTGTACACATCCTGCTGCAGTCGTCCTCTTGTTGAGGAAAACACGAGCACATTTTTTGGGACGCTGCAGAAATTGGGGTCGGGTTCGAAAATGATTTTGAAAAAATCTTAACATTAGAGAATATTTCCGATTGTTGGGAATGTTTCACGATCAGCGTTTTTTAATCCAAACCAAGCAGTTGTTTACAATATGATTAGCTTAATTCTGCATGTTATATGTGACATCTCCATGGTTCGTTTTTCCAGATAATTCAGACTGTGTTTTTTTTTTTTTTTTTTTTTTT
>JARJLU010012381.1:0-21322 GCA_030272975.1 Sparidentex hasta | reverse complement strand
CCCAATCCTCCAATGCCAGAAGCGCACAATGCATGCTGGAGCCCTGAGGAATAGCGCATCAGCTCAGCTCCAAAGAGAGAGAGAAAAAAAACAACAACCAGGCAGTGGGAAGGAGATTAACATATAACACAGCAGAGAGAAAAGAGCTCCATTCATCAGACAAACAGAGTTTGCTACACTAAAGAAGCAGACTGTGTACAGCAGTACAATATCAGCCGTGGATACAGTGTCACACATGTTGGGAAGAAGAAGCTTATTTTCAAGAGGCAGAAGATGATCTTAAATGTTTTAAGCCTGGGTCTTAGGTTATGATGTCTTTATTGCAGTGCATTTCCTATGACACTATCACCAGCTTGCTGCAACAAACAACAGTTTTGATTTCGATAATATTTTTGATTAAAACAGCTAGTAACACATTTTGGTATTTGATTGTTTGTGTCTCATGCGTTAGTCTATAGAACCAGTCGCAACATTTGTTATTACATAACTTCTGAATGAAATAATAACATGCATTATGCATGAACTTACATTCAATTTAAATGTATTGTATCATTGTGTTATTTCATCTAAAATGCACATTATTCATTATAATCAACACTTTCACTAACTTAAGGTTGCAGACATTAAGGCACCTTAGACATGCTGCAACTGTAAGCTGGGCTGCATAATGAAAGTAGATGAACAAATCTGTTTTTAAATTTTTTTTGGTAGGCTGTAATACATTTGAAACTGGTTTGGCTGAAAAACATACGCTTTCCAGCTGCCATTAAAATGTGAGTTAAAAGAACTTAGTTCAAATAGTTCAGAATTTTCTTTGGAGTTGCAACGATTAGTTTTGAGATATAAATCATCAACTATTTTGATCCTTGAGTAATTTCTTTGCAGTCAACATTTTCTGATTTCAGATTCTTCAGTGTGAATATTTCATTTCTCCACAACAGTGAACTGATTCTATTCTAATACAGTGTCAGTGAGGAAGTTACTGGGAAACACTGATTGACATTTTTTCTCCTTTTACATTTGTATGAGTGATAGACTACATACCATATTGACATTTCTACAAAATGTGTGGGCTCATGTTCACATTAAATGTTTATGAAAAATGTGATCTTTTACTAACCCTGATCAAGCGTTTTTGTGTGCCTAAATGTAATCCAGCATGAGCACAGCCTTGTCACAGGATAAAATTGAAAACATTACCCAAAGAAACATAAAGTTGCAACATAAACAAATGTAAAGGATCAACATAGCTGCAGTTTTGTTGAAACAAACATTGCTAACATGAGGTGAATTAGAATTTTTTTTTTCTAGTTTTCAAGTTCTGCTCCTTGAATATCAATTCTGCAATTTCACAGGAAGCAATGAAATAGGAAAAACATTAGATCACTCTACAAAGCACAGATTTCAGCTGTCCAAATGTCCAAATGCTAAAGGAGGCTCTACATTGGCCACTGGATGAACAACATAGTGCAGGTGAAGCATGCAAATGTTGCTCAGAAATAATGCTGCACTGGCACAGGATGAACTAAACAGCATAATGGATCATCATTCTCATTTTCATCCAAGAAACAGGCAATGCAGCTCTGCCGCTTGAGCCCAGTGACTCATAATCCTTGTCGTCTTTCATTTAGCAGGAAGAGCAGTTGGCGTATTGCGATATGGAAATAAGAGGAGCTGATCAAAGCTTTCCTCCCCTGGATGAGCTCCTCATCTGTCTCTCCAAGGACCCCAAGCCTGCCAAGAGCTGCAGCTCCTAATACAGACGTTTCAGCACTCATGCCCAACCACCCGCCATCATTAAAATTTCATATTGAAACGCAGCATACAGATTCCTGCAAGCCCTACAGGCTCCACTGTATCCTCCTGACTGACTTCGGTTCTCTCTCCTTCTCTACCCTCACTACCCGACTGACTGGACTGGTCTGAGGTCTGACAAGAGATGCAGATCAGCAGATGACTGACGTGTTAAGGCAGTATTGAAAGGGAAAGTGATGGTGCTGGAGGTCAAAATGTAGATGTATATCAGTTTGTCTTATGCCAGCAAGATTCTGAAAGTGTGTAAATAGGCTGCACTGAGACTCTGCAGGAGGATTTTGGATATTTATGTACTTTATGAATGGCTGATCAAAAGAATACTGAGCTCAACATGCAAGACGATGCATTTTTAGAGACTGATGCATAAACAGCATATGAAGTTCAACTTGAATATAATTAGAAGGCATGTAAAGATTAGTTTAATGCTATTCATCAGCTAATATTTGACTTACTCTTATAAATCAATATATCATTTATCTGTAGAAGCTGATGAGACCTGTTCTGTCAGCCACTGCTGCGATTTTGGTGCACATTTTAGAACCACACCTGAAAATCACCTCCTAGTAGTGGTCTGCTGCTGCTGTGATAGCTGTGTAAATACTTACAATCACCTGCTATGTTCCGAACAGAGTCAGCCGACACTTGTAGCTACAGTACACAGCAGTTACAGGTTGTTCTCAGACATTGTAGAAATGTTGGTATATTATGATTGAAACATGCAGACTTGACACATTAGTAGTTTGCAGAAAGGTGAATTGCTACTGTGATGGCCACAGCCACACAGGGTATAATCCAGGGGTGGGCAAACTTTTTGATTCGTGGGCCACAATGGGTTCTAACATTTGACAAAGGGGCCGGACCAGGAGCAGATGGATGGAGTGCTTTGGTAACCCCACCTCATTGGAGAAAAAATACAAATCTTGGGATATGGAGAAAACAGGTGCTTTAATTTCGAATGAAAATGAAGAAAAGCATTACAACACAATATCTGACTTTGGAATGAGTCTTAAAACACTGAAAATCAAATGAATAAAATGTGCCTTTTTTTTTTTTTTTTACTACTAACCATTTCTATTTTAAAGCACTGAAAGTTATTTTATCCTTTCTGGATATCACCATCACTCTCCTCTTGACTGTCTTTTTTTCAAAAACGGTAGGAGATGCAGCTGTACTTGTCCTGCTCCTTCTATTTAATTTGTTTCCCCGGTGCCAAAAGTCAACAACGACCAGTGCAAGGACGAAACAGTGCCAGCAAGTCAGTCTGTGGAGCTGCGTTATATTTGATCTGCGCGCACTGTTTATTTTGAGAACGTGCGCATCGTGGAGACACTTTTAATTTCAATGGGAACAGTGTTGTTGGTCTCCTTTTTTAGCCAGCGCATCAAAGTCTGGAGTTAGTTTTGTTGTGGCGAGTCTCAGAATGGATCTGAGGTGTTGGTCTGTTAACTTGGATCTGTGGCTGGCTTTGTTGATGTTCATGACGCTTAAGGTCTGTTCACACACGTAGGTCGAGCCGAACAGCGCCAGCATCGTCTGCGCTGTCCGCCGGAGATTTGGAGCAGCAGCTTCTCGTTCTTTTGTTGACAGGTTGCTAGCATAGTTAGCATGCTTTGTGGCAAAGTGACGGCTAATGTTATACTCTTTAAAAACCGCCACAGTTTCTTGGCATATCAGGCAAACAGCAGATGATCGGTGTTCAGCGAAAAAATATTTAGTTATCCACTCCTTATTGAACACTCGACATTCTTTGTCCACTTTCCTTGTCTTAGGTCCGCTCATCATTAAAGAAGGGTTGATGGGTCAGAGGGTTAAGTGCAAACGTGGAGTAATAGGCCTACGTTTCACCTCAACAAAGCCAGTGTCTCTAGAGTGCGCCATCTAGTGGGAAAACATCAGAATTGCAGGGAAAATAAAACATTAACAAGGTTCATTCGTTGAATTTTTTCAAGTTCGGCGGGCCGGATTAAAACGTTTAACGGGCCGCATGTGGCCCCCGGGCCGTAGTTTGCCCATGCCTGGTATAATCTAACCCACTAACTCTCCACTTTTAGTTTGATTTTCAACACAGGTTAATTTAATTTGCAGCCAGCCACATCAAACAATTAACATTACACAATTTGATACTGCACAGTTTGATTTAGAAGTTGTTCATTTACTTTGAGCCTTGCATTGTCAGAATGCACATATTTAAGCAGTGTAGGGTTCTGTATAATTTTCTGTTGTATTAATAATTTCTTTCTTTGTCTGGAGTTGCCATGGTTGACACAAACATTGTATTGTGGCTGCTGGGATGTAAGTCCAATATTAATTCTGTTAGCACTGTTTTTGGTCTCTACAAAAAACGATCATGTTTCACATTGTTTTCACATTTTTTTTACATCGTTTTCACATTGTTTCACATTGTCATAATACATTGTTGAGGGAAAAATATAAATTTCAGACTGACAATGGATAACATAACACTTTCAATAATAATATGGGCATGTGGCACCTCACTGCTCTGCGCCCTTGCTGATTGTATTTGGGAGACATCAGGAGGAAAATAATCAAGATGCGCAGAGAGGTGTTCCATCTTCCTTTCTGCCATTATTCAGGCATGGCTGAAATGAGCACTGAGATGCCTCCGGTCCTATTGTCATTCAGCTGCAGTGTCAGGACAGAGGGGAGAGGAAATGATGCAGGGCTGCCAGGGCTAAATTTGTGTCATCTGCCAAAACTCTGTTCTAGCACAGTTCACCCCGTTTAACCAACTTGACTGGAAACAATTGATTTTGCCCATTTTCACAGAAAGCAGCGGGAGGTTGGAAGCAATAAAGGGACATGAGAAAAAGAATGTTAAATAAAGAAAGCTCTGTCTTCTCTTTTTTCACCAGCTCATGCTTAATACTTTACACTGTAGATTGGATGCTGATATGTTCTGTGCATGAGACACAAGAAATCAACCTGACATATAAAATGGGAGCTATTGTCAGGGGAAAGGGGGAAGGATAGCAAGTTTAATTGAAGATGGATGTCAAAACAGCTGTAGGGTAATAACTCTAACACAAAATATTTACTGTGCTGTGCTAAATGTGCCCACTAATAGAAATGATGTATTGCATTATTTTGTTATTGCTAATGGGATACTGTCCGTTGTGTCCTAATCATAGACAACAATTTTAGGCCCTTGCACACCTATATTTCTTCTCAGCATCCCTACATTGCATTAATAATCATTAATAATGATTATTAATGATTAACGTTTTTTTTTCCTCATTAAAGGTACAGTGTGTAATATGTAGTGGCATTTAGCAGAACAGATCTGGAAGAAATATGATTTATTGTTGTATGTTATAATCAGTGTTGCCACACTTACCATGAAAAAGTAATCTGATCACTGACTACTCCTTTAAAAGGGGTTACTAAGGTTTAAAAACTTGCTTACTTTACTGATTACTTGTTTTTAAAAGTAATTAAGTTTGATTACAAGTTACTGTATTAGTTACATTCAGCAGCTGCTGACAACACCCCTGCAACCTCAACACAAAAATGACAATCGGTTTTGCCAATGCCCTGCCGGAGTCCAACATGCACCGGGAACAGGTCTGACTTACTGCCGGCAATGCGAACTAGACTCCTGCTCCGGTCATACAGGGACCGTACAGCCCTTAGAGGGGCCTCCGACCCCGTACTCCCGGAGCACTTCCCACAGAATGCCATGAGGGACACGGTCGAATGCCTTCTCCAAGTCCACAAAACACATGTGGACTGGTTGGGCAAACTCCCATGAACCCTCGAGCACCCTGCAGAGGGTATAGAGCTGGTCCAGTGTTCCACGGCCAGGGCGAAAACCGCATTGTTCCTCCTGAATCCGAGGTTCGACTATCGGCCAAATTCTCCTCTCCAGTACCCTGGAGTAGACTTTCCCAGGGAGGCTGAGGAGTATGATCCCCCGATAGTTGGAACACACCCTCCGGTCCCCCTTTTTAAATAGAGGGACCACCACCCCGGTCTGCCAGTCCAGAGGCACTGTAAACCGTGTTGGTGGAGACCTGCTTCCCCCTCATGATGCGCCGGATGTTTTGCCAGAATTTCCTCGAGGCTGACCGGTAGTCCTCCTCCATGGCCTCCCCCGAACTTTTCCCAGACCCGAGTATTTGCTTCCACAACCACCCGTGCTGCAGCACGCTTGGCCTGCCAGAACCCGTCAGCAGCCTCAGGGGTCCCCCAAGCCAGCCATGCTTGATAGGACTCCTTCTTCAGCTTGACAGCATCCCTTACTTCTGGTGTCCACCACCGGGTTCGGGGATTGCCACCACGACAGGCACCGGAGACCTTACGGCCACAGCTCCGAACAGCCGCGTCAACAATGGAAGTGGAGAACATGGTCCATTCGGACTCAATGTCCCCAGCCTCCCTCGGGATCTGGTCGAAGCTCTCCTGGAGGTGGGAGTTGAGGACCTCCCTGACAGAGGGTTCCGCTAGACATTCCCAGCTGACCCTCACAATACGTTTGGGTCTGCCGAGTCTGTCAGCTTCCTCCCCCGCCAGAGGATCCAACTCACCACCAGGTGGTGATCAGTTGACAGCTCGGCCCCTCTCTTCACCCGAGTGTCCAAGACATACGGCCGGAGGTCAGATTACACAATCACAAAGTCGATCATTAACCTCCGGTCTAGGGTGTCCTGGTGCCGCGTGCACTGATGGACACCCTTATGTTTGAACATGGTGTTCGTTATGGACAAACTGTGACTAGCACAGAAGTCCAATAACAAAACACCACTCGGGCTCAGATCGGGGAGGCCGTTCCTCCAAGTCACATCCCTCCAGGTAACACTGTTGCTGCCTACATGAGCGTTGAAGTCCCCGGTTGGAGCACTCTCCAGTACCCCTCCCAGGGCCTCCAAGAAGTCCGGGTACTCTACACTGCTGTTTGGCCCATAAGCCGAAACAACAGTGAGAGACCTACCCCCGGCCTGAAGGCGCAGGGAAACGACCCTTTCGTTCACCGGGGAAAACTCCAACACGTGGCGGCTGAGCTGAGGAGCTATAAGCAAGCCCACACCAGCTCGCTGCCGCTGCCTCTCCGCAGGCAACTCCAGAGTGGAAGAGAATCCAGCCTCTCTCAAGGAGTTGGGTTTCAGAGCCCAGGCTGTGCGTGGAGGTAAGGCCGTCTATCTCTATTCCATGTCCCCACGGCCAGAGTCACTGTCTGGGGATTGGGTCGCCGGGGCCCCCGCCCACGACCGCCACCCAAATCACTAAGCACCGGCCCCTTCTGAACCCTCCTGCGGGTGGTGAACCTACTGGAGGGCGGGCTCACATCGCTCTTTCAGGCTGAGCCCGGCTGGGTCCCGTGGGCTAAGACCCGGCCACCAGGCGCTCGCCTGCGAGCCCCAACCCCAGGCCTGGCTCCAGGGTGGGGCCCCGGTAACGCCATTCTGGGTGACGTGAACGTCATTGTTATTCTTCTTATCATCAGGGCCGTTGGAACCGCTCTTAGTCTGACCCGTCACCTAGGACCTGTTTGCCTTGGGAGACCCTACCAGGGGCATTAAGCCCCAGACAACATAGCTCCTAGGATCATTCAGGTACTCAAACCCCTCCACCACAATAAGGTGGCGGTTCAGTGTCACCGGCTCTGTTCATTATTTTTATGGACAGAATTTCTAGGCGCAGTCAGGGGCCGGAGGGGGTCCGGTTTGGGAGCCACTGGAATTCATCTCTGCTTTTTGCGGACGATGTTGTCTTGTTGGCTTGGTCGAGCCAGGACCTCCAGCATGTTCTGGGGCGGTTTGCAGCCGAGTCTGAAGCAGCTGGGATGAGAATCATCACCTCCAAGTCTGAGGCCATGGTTCTCGACCGGAAAAAGGTGGCTTGCTCGCTCCAGGTTGGGGGAGAGTGAGGGAAGAATGGAGCGTGAGATTGACAGGTAGATCGGTGCAGCAGCCGTAGTAATGCGGTCGTTGTATCGGTCTGTCGTGGTGAAGAGAGAGCTGAGCCGAAAGGCGAAGCTCTCAATTTACCGGTCAATCTACGTTCCTACCCTCACCTATGGTCATGAACTTTGAGTCATGACTGAAAGAGTAAGATCCCAGATACAAGCGGCCGAAATGAGTTTCCTCCGCAGGGTGGCGGGGCACTCCCTTAGAGATAGGGTGAGGAGCTCTGTCAGTAGAGCTCGGAGTAGAGCTGCTGCTCCTCCACATCGAGAGGAGCCAACTGAGGTGACTCTGGCATTTATATCCGATGCCTCCTGGACGCCTTCCTTGGGAGGTGTTCCTGGCATGCCCCACTGGGAGGAGACCCTGAGGAAGACCAAGGACACGCTGGAGTGACTATGTCGCTCGGCTGGCCTGGGAACGCCTTGGGATCCTCCCGGAGGAGCTAGGAGAAGTGTCCGGGGTGAGGGAAGTCTGGGTGTCCCTGCTCAGGCAGCTGCCCCCGCTACCCGTCCCGGATAAGCGGAAGAAAATGGATGGATGGATCGATGGGTTTTGCCAATCCTCACTTTATAGGAAGTGCATTTTTAACAGTAATGCCAAGCATGGCATTGATAGTAGTAGGGATCTTGTTTATTATGGCACGAAACAAGGGCGAGTCAACCATGTTTAACGACAGCATTTCCTCTCCAATATACTGCCTGACCAACTACTTCAACTCTCCCCCACTGAACTGTTTTGCACCAAAGTCCAGCTTTTGCTGTTTGGGTGGTGGATGACTGCCTGCAGAAGTTGAGGCTGTGGCTTTGCTCACAGCTCTCTGCTGAACACCACCTGGTGGGACTTGCTCTGTAAACTTAACTGTGCAGTGACTCCAAATGTTTCTTCAAATTTGACGTTGTTTTTTAAAGCTTGATAGTACTTTGTTGCCAGCACAGAGTGTACAATGAACCTTAATATTCTCATCTTTAGCTGACACAAACTCAAAATAATAAATGTATTTCTAGCCAAGACAATGCACACCTCTCTCCTCCCTCCATTGTTGTTTGTGTTTGTGTCGCTGCATAGTGTCACATGAGTTGTCCTCATGCTGAAAAATGTGACTTGTTGCATACGTGACATTACTCCCCAAGAAGCAAGAAGAGAGCAAAAATATATATTCTTACTAAGGAAAATGACAAAAATAATAGTAACGCACAGTGACTTGAATAAGTAATTTTAAACTGATTACTGGTTTGGAAATATCAACTTTAACTTACCCGTTACTGAAAAAAGTGGTCAGATTAGAGCAATGCGTTACTAAGTAATGCATTACTGGTATCACTGGTTATAATTAGTGTATAATCACCTTAAAATATAAGATTTTGTGTTGTCATTACCTTAGAATGAGCCATCTATATCTACAAAGAGAGTGGGTCCCCCTTCATGGAGTTTGCTATGTTGCATCACCAGTAGACCAGAAGGGACAAACCTTTCATGCTTCGCATAACCACCAGAAATGACCGGGTTGTAAGACGGATATGAAGAAGAGCGGGTGGCTGCTGTTTCCTGCCAAACAATGTGTACTGAGAAAAGTTTGAAACCACAATTTGATAAAGGATGGCAGATGAGGTTTCTGGACGGCAACACATTCTGGCCTTAAATTTAACCTGTTCCTCCTTGTGACTTAGGGAATGCAGAAAATACGGGGCTCACAGCTCCAAGAGACCTTGGAGTCAGCATTCAGCTGTGTGTGGGTCAAAGGTTAGCAGGGGACAAGGCCACTGTAGGGACTAAATTGGAGCCTGACTCCTGTGTCAGATGGAGGATGATATCTAAACACATACATCTCCAGAAAAGGATAGAGGGCTCATTTAGGTAATTTAGGAGTACAAGACCGAAGGAGTGACAGTAACAGATTTAGTCATTTATAGGAGATAGACCACCTCCTTTCTAGTCGATTGGATAGATGGACCTTCAACCCACCACAGTAACTAATTAGGAGTAAGCAGGTACTGCCAAAGGGACTTTAAGAAGGGTCCCAAGAGTAGAGACAGGGGGTGGCACTTGGTAGAATTCCTAAGAGCGAAGGCATAGGAGTTCTGATAGGGCAAGAAGGGCAAAAACGTTTGGCATTACTTTGACCTAGATTGGAGAACATCAGATGTGGGGCCACACTCTGCTCGGATGCTAGGCTCAAGTCTGTTTTAATAAAGACTGCTCTATCATTCCATCCAGCCTTGCCTCCGCAGAATTTTTTATCAACCTACTACACGCCGATACCTTTGAGGAAAACAGCCCAGAAACTACACAGATCATACTTATTTTGTAC
This sequence comes from Sparidentex hasta, assembly GCA_030272975.1. Taxonomy (NCBI): domain Eukaryota; kingdom Metazoa; phylum Chordata; class Actinopteri; order Spariformes; family Sparidae; genus Sparidentex; species Sparidentex hasta. The sequence goes on along the minus strand of JARJLU010012381.1, from coordinate 11,275 downwards.
ACAGCATCGTGGATGATTGTCGAAGAAACAACAAAAAACCTCTGATGATAGAGAATGATTGCAAACTAATGCTGAAGTTTCCTGCTTTCTGCTGAACAGGTAAGAGGATTGTTAAAGAATACAAGTGACAATCATATATATTTATCTCACTGAAAAGAAATGCAGCCACAAATAATGTAAAATATTAACTCACTGTAGCCGCAGTTTGTCTCAGAGAGCTGTCGTAACGTAGCGTTAGCAAGATATATTTAGATATATTCCTTGTTGGCTGCAGTAGGACAACACATGGAGTGAAAACTAATATTATTATTACTGATATTTAGGGCTGGGAGTGTGCCAAAACAGTCAAAGTAATGACTTGGTGTGACAGATCCCCTCATCACTGGGTTTATAAGTTGTGTGAATATTTTTCACAGTGCGCTATAATTTCTTTGTATGATCCTACTTTTTTGTTCTTTTGTGATAACCAATAGTTGTATTACATTCACCTCATCACTGGAAGTAGTAGAAATACTGTTCTGGACGAGTCCATTTAGAAAAATGTGTTTCTTGTCCGTGAGAGCCACCGTAGCTTCTTTAATGTGCACTTATTACAGCACATTGTGAGTCTTTCCTGTATCATTTGCTGTTGTACTGTAGCTTTTTACCTTAGACTGTGGGACTCCTCAACTCATTCTCAGAGCCATGAAAAATAGCTGGACAGGAATTAAGAATTCTATAACCATCCATGACTATGATGCCTTGTTTTCTAATGTAGATCATATACTGCCTCGCCAAAAAAAGTCACCACATGGATTTAACTAAGATAGTAAGATGAAAGACATTCCTTCCATTGTATTATTACTGCAAGTGATAAACTGATGAAGTTTGTAATTTCTCGTTTCCTCAAACAAGACATATATAATTACTGGCCTGCATCAAGCAAAGAAAAGGTAAGAAATCTTGAATGAACAGTAGAACTCACCACTATGTGCTGTGCTTAATAGTGAAAGTAAGAGCATTTCCACACTCATAATACAAGGAAGCTCAAGAGATTGGGGCTAGACAACTGTGTAGCCTTAAGAAAACCACTTATCTTTGTAGCTAATTGGAAACAAGGGCTTCACTTTGCTAGAGAACATAAAGACTGGACTCTAGAATGATGGAAAAAAGTCATGTGGTCTGATGAGTCCAGATTTACTTCCACAGTGATCAATGCATCAGGGTAAGAAGAGAAGCAAATTAAGCAATGCATCCATCATGTTATGATCTGGGGTAGAGTCAGTTGGTCAGGTCTAGGGTCAGAAACATTATGTGCCCAAAAAACAGACTACCTGACTACCTGAATATACTGAATGACTAGGTTTTTTAATTAATGGATTTTTTTCTTCCCTGATGGCACAGGCACATTCCAACATGAAAATGCCACAACTAACCAGGCTCAAACTCTGAAGGAACCTAGCTAAATGTTTAGGGAGCATGAGATACCATTTTCACACATTTATGGTAACCACAGAGTCCAGACCTTAACCACACTGAGAATATTTCTCCACTAGATTAGTATACAATTTGATGAAAGTCTCTGCAGTGAATAGCAGTGCAGCAACGAAGACACTTTTTTTCAAAACTGCTGACTACCTCCAGTGAATCGTAAAATGCCAAGAAGGAAAACTAATGAAAGGCCAGTCAGTTTGTAAAGACATGATCAGTATAATAGCATAGCAGCACCATTTAACATAATATGCATCAGATTTGGCACTGATACTCATTTTGCACTGTGTCAAGGCTCCAGGAGAAATCAATACAGACATAAATTTGGGCAATAAGAAAAATAAGATGTTAGAGCAACTGTACAGTATATGTGTACTAGCCTGGCAGTTGGACTATTGTTGATGAATCCATGCACACAGTGCTCAGCATAATCAGCAGCAGACATGCTGTGGCTGCCCAGTGTAATTTAGGCTTGCTATTTAAAATATAAGGACAAACACTAATGGCATTCTATTGTGCAATCCTTCATTAAAAAGCAATAAGAAGAGTAATCTGTTAATGATTTCCTCTTCTGTAAATGGATGTGTCTTTGTCTCCCAAGGTCTTTCTGGAATAACATCCAAACAATGAAAGGCATTGTCCTGTAGGGTGAAGGGGGGCTATTGTGTACATAGTGTTGATGTTTTTAAAGACTTGCGGGGAGAACACAACTGATTTGTTGGGTCTGAATGGAAAGGCAAACAAAAAACAAAGATGTGAACTTCCTCTGCCAAAACCACTGTTTGCTAAGTAATGGGATCTTGTGGCCTCGAACACTAAGACCCTGTTTCCAGGTCAGCACTAGCAAGTCAAAACTGCCCTAAAACTTTAATTTTGATTAATACTGTTATTGTTCTGAGGAGATAACGAGAGTTATCCTTGTGAATCCCTCCATTCATTCACTTTCTCCAAATCAGGGCACAGGCTCGTTTTTACCATGGTCTGACATGGTGAGCATAGGTTGCCCTGGGCTTTGTTTTTACCCGGAAATTACCCTGTTTTCTCTTATTTTACAAAGATTTGTATTTGTACTGCCTACAATTATTAATTATTATGCAATAACAATTATTATCTGAGTTCTTCCCTTTAGTATGTAACAGTAATGATATAGTTAATTGAATTAATTAAATTTATAAATGCTCCCATGCACTGTTACAACAATCCCACTTATAAATTAGAGGTGTAGAATGTCCCTCTGACAGCCAACAGTCACATACATTGAAAATAGAAAAAAGAAATAATTTTTAATTGTAATAAATATAATATGTTTAAACACTGCTGTTCAGTTTGTCAGATGAACACTTGCAGAGTTTGACAACACATACTGCAGAGTGCTACAATGAAATCAAGGGAAGATATGCTCTTTTTGGCAAGATAATCAGCATCCAATCCCTCTCCTCTTCGATAGAACCCTGCTGCCCCGGGGCTTTGATCCAGTCCGAGAGCACTCATTAACCCAAGCAGAGAGTCTGGCCCTGGCACATCATGTCCTTCTGAAACTCCAGCCACAGTGCACAGAGAAACTCCATGGTAGGGAAAATAGAGATTAGGACTTTTCTTTTAGCTCAGTGCTGTGATGCTGAATGACCTTAAAATGAATGCCTTGATAAAATATATATATATATATATATATATATATATATATATATATATATATATATATATATATCTGCATCTGCATATATCTGCATTAAAATGTCTAAAAACAATCAGACCTTTGTTATTTATTTTGTTTATTGGTGTACTTGTATTATGCCAATTTTTTCCAACACTATTCAAACCCACATGAATCCTTAATGTTTTAAGTAACGATGTGTTTCATTTTGTATTGGACAATGCATTTTATATGCCCTGATTATTCACATCTAACATTTCCAGATTAAAATGTCTAGAAGCAACAATAACTTTGCTGTATAGTTTTGTCTAGTTGTGTACTTAAGGGGATATTCGGGTGCAAGTTTAATCCATGGTCTAACACAGTGGTTCCCAACCTGGGGTCCATGCCCCCTACAGGGGGGTGCCAGAGATCACAGGGGGGCAGCACAACTTTGTCTGCTCTGAGGTTGTGGGGTTACCAAAATTATATTTGTGCACATTAGATTTATAAAATCTCAATAACACACCCAACTGGATAATCAAAACTCTGTAGAATCCAAATTGAAACATATTTTTGGGCGACATTTATATTCATTAAACTATTTATTACGAACACAACACCCCGACCCCTGACCTCTGAACTTGTGTAAGCAACCTTTTCGTCTTATCGGCCTATTGGTCAGTTGGGTTTGGCTAGACCTGGGTAATTCATCCCCAGTTGTTTTGCCGGTCAATATCATTTCATGAATAAATCATGTCTGAGAAATGTAAAAGTAATATTACCGATGGTTCATCTGGTTTGAAGAAGAAAAACAGACAGTATCTCGAGAGTTACTTTGATTTTGGTTTTATGGAGGAACAGGACAGTTTTTCGGCCAGAATGCATCATTTGTGATGAGAAGCTAGCTAATGATAGCATGAAAAACCATTTGCACGAGAAGCTGAGGAATGGTTACTTTGCCATTCGGCTGGATGAAACGACAACGGTGTCAGATGAGTCCGTCCTCATTGCTTATGAGCAGTATATTGAAGCAGAGGACTTGAAACAAGACATTCTTATGTCTACAAATCTAGTAACAACAACAACCGGCCAGGATATAGTTATCGCTGTGGACTCATATCTCTCATCCAACAATCTGAGCTATGAAAACCTGGTCTGAATTGACGGGGCCACAGCTATGATGGGCAAAAACAAGGGATTTAATAGCCGCCTTAAGGAAAAGCCCCAGGGTGCGTGATTTTCCTCTGCATGCTACATCGGCAAGCACTGGCAAGTAAAAAACTTTCAGAAGACCTTAGTAACACCCTGTCAACTGTTGTTAAAGTGGTAAACTTTATTAAAGCTTGCCCATCCAACAAGAGACTTTTTGCCCAGCTGTGTGAGGATGAAGCGCATCAAACACTGCTGCTACACACGGAGGTGTGGTGGTTGTCGCGTGGACATGTGCTAGTGTGTTTTCTGGAACTGCAAGAAAAAAATCAAGGAATTTTTGCAAGATCCCAATCAACCACTATGTGAACAGCTGACTGATGCATTTTGGATCAAAACGGCATACCTGTCGGACATGATCACACACTACAATGAGACGACCAAGTGTATGCAGGGGCCTGAATCCAATGTTATCCCGTGCAAAGACGCCCTGGACGCTTTTGTGTGCAAACTAGATAACAGACTTGAAAAAATGTCGAACGGGGAAGTACAGCATTTTCCACTGCTGCTGAAGCAGTCTGCTGGAACTGTGCATGCGTCTTTATGCGCTGAGTTTACCCGGCACCTGAACCTGCTCTGTGAGGAGATTTAGACCCGCTTAGCCGACATCAGTGAGTACTTCAAGAAGGAAGCATGGGTGCTGGATCCCTACATGTCCACCCTCAAGGACGTGGAATACCTCGGCTGTGAAATTGAGCATTGTGACCTTCAAGCTGATTCTGTGTCCAAAAAATATTTCCAGGAGAACAGATACAAAAAGTTTTGGATCTTTAAAGGACAAACTGTTGCTCCTAAACTGGCTAAACACGCATCCCATTCAGCACTACATGCTTGTCTGAGACAGCATTCAGTGTCCTTGTGATGATAAAAGCAAAAGCCAGAAACAGGCTTGATGTCCACCAGGACGTTAGACTGGCTGCCACAACCATCGCTCCTGACATTGCATCCCTGGTCAAAGGTATGCGAGCCCAAGGTGGCCATTAGTTTGTGAATTGATAAACTGGCACAGAGTAAAAAACATAAGGAATAACTTATTAATTGTTGTTATTGATGTTAGTTGTTCTTGTAATTATTACACAAACGTGTATAGCTGTGTCTAAACCTCTGTTGACATGATGTACATGTGAATATCAACAGACTTCCCCTGTTAAAGTTAATTGTCTGAAGGAGATCTGTGACAGAGCTGTATATATAGGCCTAGGTGCTGATACATCTCTGAAATCTTTATTCTTTATTGAAGCAAAATGGGGCTGCAGTATATTCTGCTCCAGTGTCTGTGGTCCCGTATGTTGGCTCGTTGATTGACAGCCAATCATTGTAGACAGGCAACCTGTGGCTTTGCCATTTATTGCAGTGTCGGCCATTCTAGTGCCGTGGGGGCGATCTGTGGGGCATAACTCTCGCCACTAGAGTTGATTGTGTTTATTTCTTTACCCCAGTTTGTTTTGTTGTTAATTTCTTATTTACTCCCACCTGGCTGTTTAATCCCAAGTGACAATCTCTTTTGGTTGTGTTGTCATATTAACTGTATTTTTTTTTCTTGCAGTACTTTGGCCGGTGTGACCCACTGTTTTTCTTTATTTGTTCAAGTTGGTGCCCATCAGTGGTGGTGTCCCTTTATTGTGTGCTGTGTGTCGACCCCTGGTGTAATCATGGTGTAAAATGTAAGCCTCAGCTTCAGCCATTCCCTCCCCTCTATAATTGTCTTTGTTGTGTTTTTGGCCTTTTATCATTGCGATGCTGGTGTAAAATAAAAAAATTAATTATTGTGAACTTGAAACACGTCTCTAGCCTCATAAGTATCATGAACCTCCGTGTCTTTGAATATCTGTTTCTCCTGAGGTATATTATTCCCTGGTGACCTCTCAGGGTGGCGTTGTTGGCCCTTTAATTATACCACCTCCTAACCGCATTATGTTAGAAGGTGTGTGTATGTCTACTCTGTTCAGTTGTTAAAGGTAAACTGTTAAAGTTTAATGTTTAGCTCTCATAGAAAGAGACATAGTTAAATGTCCTTGCAGTTATTATTTCTGTTTGTGTTTTATACACCTAGTGACACACAGAAGGAAAGAAAAATAAACTTTGTGTTTATTTGTCTGTGTGTGTGTGTTTGTGTGTGATACATCTGATGATACAAAAAGGAAGAAATGTATCAATATACATTGTAAAACAAGGAGGATAATAGCAAAAAGTTACAACTGTTGTTTATTTTTGCAAATAAATTTTGTAATTAATCACTTTATTCTTTTAGTGTATGCGGGTTGGTGTTGGGGGGGCCTGGCTTGTTTTGGACATAGGAAAGGGGGGCTTCAAGGAAAAAAGGTTGGGAACCACTGGTCTAACACACCGTGAGACCGAGTAAGACGTCCCCTTGAGGGATCAAGTTTGCAGACTGCTAACTTGCGTAGATTTAGCAACCTCAGAAATGACCGCACAATAAGAATACATTGCAGTTTTGCACATTTGCCTCCACCAACAAACCGCACTCGAAAAGCCACAAATAATGCTCAGAACAGCATCAAACTTCAGCAACAGTACAAATAGGGTCGCAGCACATAGTTCAAGGCATCAAACCTCTTCTGGCCTGCTATTGTAAAGTGAAAACAACTCAACTCTTCTGATCCAGCTTTCTGTTGTGGGGAAGCCCTGCAAGTCGACCGAGTGTGGTTAGAAATGCTCAATTCCATTCTTTTCCCTGTCCGCTCTCAATAATAACTGTTATAAGCTGGTAGGTAAGACACATTTAAACTTTGATTGCATTTCCATGTTGTAATAATCATACATTTTCATCCTTGAGCTGTGGAACTCTACTTCACCCGGTAATCAACTCAACGTCACAATGTCGGATTTGTTTGGACTACAATGATACCATTAATAAAATATTTCAGAAATGCATTACAGATTCTGCGAGCATTGTCCACTGGAGTCATCACAGTCACAAGTGCACCAGAGCCAATCACTGCAGAGCTCCAAAACCGGACTCAGGATAAATAATGTCCACCGCGCTTTTTCGCGAACATTGCTGTCACGTTTGCTTTGTGTCTGGTGCAGGAAGAAATGGTAAAAGCAGGCTTTTGTCACAAAAAGTGTCCAAGCAGCAAGTTTGGTTGTTGAGGAATGGAAAGTTGTGGGAGGGACGGAGGCGGATGAATGACAGGCAACGACAGTCGGTGTATAGACAGCGATAGAGAAAGTGATATTGGGAGTTGAGAGATTTGTGACATTTAGTGTGTTTTTTTTTTTAGTATAGTTAGTGTGTTATCTAGTGTGTTTAGTGTGTAGTGGAGTTGTTATTTTGTTTAATGAGTCAAAACAATGAGGAGACTGCTGAATGTGGAGCAGGTAGTGCAGCGCTTTATTCAACTGGAAGGAGCTCAGGCAGACCAGAGCATTGCCTGCATTTAAATGTAAATACTTACACATGTCATGTCATGTCATTGTCCGAACCGCTTATCCCTTTCCATCCTATGGGGTTGCGGGGTGTTGCTGCTGGAGCCAATCCCAGCCTTGTCTCAGGGCGAGGGCAGGGTACTCCCTGGATAAGTCACCAGTTTATCGCAGGGCCCTCACTGATGAGCAATGTGGGGTTCAGTATCTCGCTCAAGGACACTTCGACATGCAGCTCAGCTAGTCGACCTGCTCTACCCGCTGAGCTACAGCCGCCACTACTTACACATAACGTTGTCAATTTTTAAAATGTTGTGTGCACATATTTAGCAAACAACAGTTTATATTTGCATTATAAGTAATAAAAAGTTGTTTGTTAAACATATTTGTGGTTTTCACAGTAAAAAAAATTAACTTTTTCTACTTGGATTTTGTGTTTTTTTTGTGTGTGTTTTCAGGTCCATTGTGTTAATACAGTATGTCAAAATACAAAAAAATAATAATTGTGCAGTCACACATGTGAGGTTGTGCTGAAAATAATGACACCAAGTTAATAGTTTTTAGTGTGAAATATAACGGCAAAATCATAAATAGTCAAAAACGGCTAATTGTACCCTGGAATATCGGATTTCACAGCAAACCTAAATATCCCTGACGTCCCACCTCCAAACACAGCCTCATTTGGCCATCCATGAAAAAACTACTTTACCTCACACTTTTCTATACGAATACATATTTCCTATGGGCACTGCACTCAGTTTCGCCTGCTTTGGTGCAAATGAAATTGACAAGGTGCAATGGAGAGAGAAAAACAAGATAACACCTGAAAAGGGAATGGTTTTGCATGTGGTGGCCACAAATAATTGCTCCCTCCTTATCGTTCCTGAGTGATTCTTCTCTAGTTTCACAAGTTGCCCAGCTTCACCAGGATGAACTGTCTGACTGTCTGAAACTGTCAGAGACTCCATGAGGGTAGCATGAGGACCCGACATCCTCTAGTGCATGGGTACTCAAATACAAATCTTAAAGGGCCACAAAGGTTTTTTTCAAAAATTTAAAGGTCCATGTATTGAGGTCGTCAGGCCACATGCAATAATACTGTATACTAAATATATATACATATATATATATATATATATATATATACACACACATATACACACACACACATATATATATACACACATATACACACACACATATATATATACACATATACACACACACTCTTAAAGGGCCACAAAGGTTTTTTTCAAAAATTTAAAGGTCCATGTATTGAGGTCGTCAGGCCACATGCAATAATACTGTATACTAAATATATATACATATATATATATATATATATATATATACACACACATATACACACACACACATATATATATACACACATATACACACACACATATATATATACACATATACACACACACTCTTAAAGGGCCACAAAGGTTTTTTTCAAAAATTTAAAGGTCCATGTATTGAGGTCGTCAGGCCACATGCAATAATACTGTATACTAAATATATATACATATATATATATATATATATATATATACACACACATATACACACACACACATATATATATACACACATATACACACACACATATATATATACACATATACACACACACTCTTAAAGGGCCACAAAGGTTTTTTTCAAAAATTTAAAGGTCCATGTATTGAGGTCGTCAGGCCACATGCAATAATACTGTATACTAAATATATATACATATATATATATTTATATATATATATATATATATATATATACACACACATATACACACACATATACACACACACACATATATATATACACACATATACACACACACATATATATATACACATATACACACACACATATATATATATATATATATATATATATATATATATACACACACAAAACAAAATGTCATTTTCATTCAAAACAATAACAAAAAAATGAACTAAAACAAAATGACATTTCCAGTTTGACAAATTATGATAGCTGAAAAAAGTTTCTAAGTCGCTAAGTGAGATCATATCATATCATAGATGTGACATAAAAATCCTGCTTGCAGCTTGATATGACGACTTCAGTGCATTAATTTTTGTTGTTCTTACCTCTGACTTTTGAGGAAATGTCTCTTCAAAATTCCTATGCTTCGTCTCATAATGCCGTTTCAAATTGGAAATCTTCGTCACAGCTATAGTGTCCTGGCATATTAAGCACATGGGTCTTTTGCTGGTTGGAGGGAGAATGAATGCAAATTTTTTAGTCCATTCTTCAAATTGCCGATTTGTGGGCAATCTGGGCTTCTACAGCCGACAAAATGTTAATATACGAACTGCTCCAAAAACTACGGAAGCTGAGAATGGCCACAGATTTTTTATTTTTATTTTTATGCACTGTTGTCTTGTGATAATGACTTATTATCTCATTATCTCCAGATAACAAAGATTGTTTTCTCGTGATAACGAATTAATTGATTTTGTTATCTCCATATAACAAAGATTGTTTTCTCGTGATAACAAATAAATTAATAATGTGTTCTCTTGATTTTAACCTACAAGAGCTGCCTCAAACGGCTTCCATAGCCACTGGCTGTAGCTATAGCGTACCGGTAAGTTACACTTTACGTTAGTTTGTTTACTTGACTGGGTTTGTTTAGGGGCTACCAGTTAGCAGATGAGAGGCTGACAAACTCCTATCTATCCGGCTCTTGTAGGCTGAAATCCGGACTATCACATTAACCAGCGCGCAATCATCAGACTTAAAAATTATCCCATGAAAACAAAAGTCTTTCTGTATCGAGATAACGAAATAACTAATTCATTATCATGAGAAAACAATCTTTGTTAAATTGAGCTTGCTGGCTGCCTATTGAGAAGCATTGCTCTAATGGGACCTTTATTGTGATCTGACCTCTTTCTTATGATGAAAATTGCTCTGAGGATTTCACAGCTATGATATGGAGGTCTTGAAAGTCACCAGTTACCACTAATAACTAATAATGTAGGTTTAAAAGTATGTTATTGACAGAAAAGTATAAAGTGGCATCTAAGAAAATGATAGTTTAATCCCACACTCAAACTATAGTTTGAATTTTAATAAGGAGTATCAGGTTTGATGCTCCTTCACCACCTGGTAAAGAAAGTGGTTCAACTATAATGATCTGCTCTGCAGAACATTTCTGTTATTGGTTACTGTATTTCTGCATGAAATACCATTCATGCCTGCATAAATCTATAATGCATATGTGTCAAACTCACGGCCCGCGGGCCACATCCACTTTTAAAACTATACAGTATAATACTGACAAACAACTAAGTCTTCAGTGTCGGGAAGCGGAGACGTGACGCCCGGGGATGAGCTTTTATCGTTGATTTTTTTGGGGGGGAATTTTTCTACGTTACACGAAGGCTGGACGGAGGGAAGCAGGGTGACGTTTCTGTTGCTATGGGTTTCGCGGATGCTAATCCCTCACAATGGCCAAGAGAAAAGTTGACTCTGAAAACAGAGCCTTTCAAAACCGATGGGAGGCTGAGTATATGTTTACTGACATTGCCGGTAAACCCG
>JARJLU010012380.1:0-35440 GCA_030272975.1 Sparidentex hasta | reverse complement strand
GGGGGGTCTAAATGATGAAGTTTGCTCTGTGTGACATGCCGGGGAGCTCCTGTTCTCAGTACTCCAAGGCGACATGCTCTTAACTATGAACTGTATCTGGACCGGCATGAGCATCTTAAATAGCTCTCAGGGCTACAGGGGAGAATCACTGAATTATTAGCTTTAAGTAAGCCAGTGGAGCAAATATGCACTTGGAGAACTTTTGAAACTTTTAAGGTTTTAATGTTTAATTGAGACCCCATCTGAGAAGACGCAGGAGATGTGGGTCAGTCCGCTGGTATCTGGCAGATGCAGGAGTGATACAGACGAAGGCTGGTAGATGAGATGATTTCACCAGAAAAACACAAACTGAGAAACGTTTTTATCACTAACATAGGGGGGAAGGTACGGGGGGAACAATTATGGGTCATCCATTGCTTGACAGAACTAGCGTTAAGTGAAAAAGTATGATAATAGCTGGCTCATCAGAGGCATTTTTAAAGCTTTACTAGCGTTAGCTTAGCAGGCTAAGCTAGTGTCAGCAGCCTGGTATTCACTTAATAAAGTCACTAACCTAGACTGTTGCGTACTGATGAAATGCCATACCAAATGCTCTAAAATAGAGCATTAGCATCCTGTAGTTTCCAGTTATTGGACAGAATGTCCAGGAAGAAGTTGCGGCCATAATTTTCACATAGGTTTTGCAAGCTAACGTTTCATAGCTTCCACAAAAATCTGGATATGCTAATAAGTATACTGACATTAGCAGGACAGTAGCGATGTTTATGACCCCAGAATTTCAAATGTGACTCCAGCATTAGCAGCTCACGCACTGAGGAACAGTCAAAATGTTATTTTTTACCTGCTTTCCAGCTGTCTATGTCCTAAGTTTCACTATCTCAGAGATGTCTACTTTCTGCCCTGCGTGATGAAGCACTTTTCTGAGGTGAAGCTGTAGTTTAAATCCACATGCTGCCCTGCTCTGCTCTTTTTCCTCAATGGAATGTACTCCAGGCAATTGGGCTGGGGCAGTGGCAGTTGTGAAATATTAAATTTAAACATTGGTTTCGTCCCAGGTGAGCAATTTATCATTCCCGGCAGACGGAAGACTATTACAAAATATCTTTAAAGGAACAATCCAAGCTCTTTAACAAGATTTACAAATGATGGGGAAATGGTTCCGGTACATCAAACTGTAAGCCGGTTGTTAAAACCACACTGGCAGAACTCAGATTGTCATATACTTGTACTTAAAGCCATGTGTATCATGAAAAATGGGCTGCATGCGACCACAGCGCTGTGGTGACAGCATGTACCGACAGTACCATGCCGCTTTGTAAGACAAAGGTAAAACTTTGGATGAGATTTACAGGGAGCCTTTTATTGATACTGGTCACAAATGTTTGCCCGAAATTCAACTGGGCAACCTGAGGAAATATTACCTTGGCACACTCCAGCTGTTTACTGTTGATGCAATATAGTGGGTCCCTGAGTGCAGGTGATGTAGTGTCACCGACAGACTGGAATCGGCCAATTTGCCAGGCTTTCAGGGTATACCCTGCACTTAAGCCTTGGCTGAACTGTGCATTGTACTGTGAATGAGGGTGTTTGTCGGAGGTTAAGAAATGTTGCAGTAAATCCATTCTGCTCTTTCTTGTGGCTGCCGCCCAGATATCAGGATGTTGCCAGCCTTTAACAAACAGGCTCTATGTGCTATCAGCCCTAGTTATCAGCCCGTCACACTGTATGGGGAAGATAAATCTAGGCAATTAAAATTTAAATTGCCGTGTGCACTGCCGTGACTTCCCCCTTTCCGTGTGTCTCCACATCTCTCTCTGGCACCCGGTAAGGACTGCGCCGGTCCTGTCAGAGGCAAACAGAAAAAGGCGCGCTGCCGGGGATGGAAAACACGCTGGTCAAACACAGATACATCTCACTTCTTGGAGAACCCTAGTGCTTTGCCCTGAAGCATGATTTCTGTCGCCATTACTTCTACTCTGCTGGTAGCTAGTTAAGTGCTTTTGCTTTCTACCCAAATGCCTCTGACTGTGTTTTTTAAAAAGAGGTCGTACGATAGGAAGTTTATCAAAGAGAATCTTGAGATAAGATGAGATGATCTAGTTGGGGGAAGTTAATGAGTGGCATGCATTAAATACGTTGAAGTGTCTAAGAACAATCACTGAGCCCACGACTACCAAGGTGGAAATGCTCAGTGATTTGAGGGTTAACGTGATGAGTAAATTCATTCACAATGGCCAGTTTGCTGCATTTCTGTATATCATTGTAAACTGATTGGACTGTTGGTCAAATAGGTACCTATTCTCCCCCCTACCCCCACAACACCACTCCTCTCGTATAACTAATTTCAGATCAAAGATGCTCTGGAGGCGAGGGGAGCTTGTACAATTCACCCCAGACAGTTTTTATGAAGAATTCTCAAGAGGCTCTTCAGTCATCCTTTTGGATCAGTTCTCCCACCTGCCCAAAGCCAGCAGCCACTTCTCGTTTAGCTCCAGAAAACACAGAGGGGGGTAGAAGGGTGAAAATAGCAATCACATGTAGGGTAATTCGCTACCTAAGGTAACATCGGTGCAACACCTTCTCTCTGCTGCATCAGACGACCACGGGATCGGAGGGGTGACGGGGGGATAGAAGAAGGGAGGCTCTGAATACTTGGAAAGCCAACTCAATGTGACAAGTGCTCCTTAGTGGTTCTAAGTGTCGAATCCAAAGGTGTTCCTCCAAAGGGGGATGTGGGTTACAACGAGACAAGGATGAAAGACCAGCATGACAATATGGGGTCTGAGGATAGATGATGTCGTATGTTGTACAGATTGAAAAACTCTAATCCTTTTCTGGTTTTGGGATATACGATTGCATTATCTTTTTGAAGGCACTTTTCTGTATTTCTAAAAGGAGCTCCTAACCTGTAGGTTATATCCCCCTGAGGGTACGAAGGCCTAAGGTGTAGTGAACAAAGATGGATGATTTATTATTCTTTAGTTTTAGTAACATTTGTTGTGTTGAAACGTTTCCCTCCTCTCTAAACCCCTGTTGAACATATATTACAAATTGCAATTATGTTGTCTTCCTCCTCCTATCGGTGGGTCGTAAACCAACCAGATTCATACCACCACCTACTATATCACTGTTCTTTTTAAGTCAATGACAGAAATGTGGCTTTATAGTACTTATAGTACCACCCAATACCAATTAAGAGCCAATAATATGCTTTCAAAGTTTCCCTGGTTGGAATTGATGATTCTAATGATATTTTAACATCTAACCCTAACCCAACATCAAATATTGATAAGCCCCAAATTACCAAAGCTCTAAATAATGTCCGGAATCTACTTTGCTCTGGGCCCAAACTACCAGAACAGAGTGAAATAAGTAAGAAAGAAGGCAACTGCGACCAGCCAAATATAAATACAAATAATAAAAACAAGAAGAAGAAGAAGAACCACATTTTTAAACCCAGCCAATAATTGGGAAATTAGGAGGCAAACACCTGTTGTTTCTAGCTGAGTAACACAAGGCGTGGAGTACAACACAGACCCTCAACTCATCCACATTATCGCTCCTCCTGCTGGCTGAGGCATCTGTGTCTCTATTCAACTCGCTGATCAATAGCAATAGATCTAACCCTGGAGCTGCTTTCGCTGTTATCAGTGCACATATTGACAGCGTGGTGGATCAGCGTCAGCAACCAATTCAGGCCCCGAGAGTCAACATTATTAAACGGCTAAGGATAGTGCACATGTAGTTTTTTATTCTTCCTGTTGTTTTTTATTTATTTATTTTTTTTATTTATTTTTTTCGTTGTTTTTTTGTGAGGGTGTTGAAGTTACTAAATAAAAAGAAAGTGCTCGGATTGATTTAAGTTTAATGGGTACGAATCTGCTATTTTTAACAGCCCGCTCTCAAATCGACCATTCACTCCTTGCAAATAGGATTTGGGCCGAGAATAAAACCAAGTCAGATACGGCAACATTTAAAGGGCCCGCACTCATCTCCCACACACACACACACACACACACATACACAACATCAAACACAAATTGCCTCAAAGCCTCGGGCAACGCAAAGCTTAGCCCTGAATTTTCATGCGCCTGTTTGCTTTAACTGCCTCTCCGTCATCACACAGACAATCTTTGATCTTTGATCCATGACAATGGTTTGGCCTTTCCTTGTGCCTCCTCCTCCTCCTCCTCCTCCTCCTCTCTGTCTCTCTTTGCACTGTATCCATCCATGTGGAATAACAACAGTAACATCTCACTACCAGCAATCAGTAAATCCAACACAATGCAGTCACTGTGCCCAGATAATGCAAACGACCCGATAAGCATTACAGTGATAACCTCACACACACACACACACACACACACACACACACACACACACACACAGACACACAGACACACAGACACACAAAGGGTCTTAAAGATGCAAAGAGCCTGGCAGCAGCACAACACGGGGCCGTGCGAGGCCTCTATGAAAGCAGGAGATATGAGGATGATGAAGTCTCAGAGGTGCGGTGGAGAGGCGCGATAATAGAAGAGCTTTTCCATCTGCTGGAGGAAGAGGCCAGGAGCCCAGGCGTGACAGAGCGTCGGTGGACACGCCCAGGAAGAGCGAGCGCATGCAAAATCACCGAAAGAGTCAAAGAGAATGGAATGGATGAATGGAAACGTGAGGAACGGGGAAAAGAGACATCCCTCATTTTTCACACCGGGCTCCGGCCCTGTGATAAATCCCCATCCACTTTGCGGCGATCCATCTCGCTAATGGTACCGCTCTCTTATCCAAACCGCTATGTAAATATCATCCGTTATAGCCCGTGGGCAAAAGGGTGCCAACAAAGCACCTGCACTTTTGTGTGTTTGCGCATATCTACAGTACGAGTGTGTGTGTGCGTGTGTGTGTGTGTGTGTGTGTGTGTGTGTGTGTGTGTGTGTGTTTGCACAATAAAGCAGAGCAGTAAAGCAGATCAAATGGTTTCATATAGGCCAAAGCCGTTCAAATAGTTTCCACCCGATTTGTTTTACAGACCCTGACAACACACAACCGCATGATCGTTAATATACAGTAAAGCGCACATCATATTGAACGCCCTGGAGGTGAGTAAATCACACCTGAAAGTCTGTCCGTCTGTCTGTTTCTCAGGCTTTTTATTTTTATTTTTTTCAAAGGGTCGCTGCAGTCCACTACACACCATGTTGCTAATCAGCGACCGGCTGAATGCTAATTGTGAACACAGCGCGAGCTGTTGTCACGGTGATGCTAGCGGGAGCCGGAGCAGTCCACTCCAGGCGTGACCGCCCGTGTGGCAACCTCAATTTAAAAACACACAGAACTGCCAGCGTGAACTCCCTGATCTCATCACGCAACAAAAAAAAAAAAAAAAAAAGAAAGAAAAACGAGAACCATTCTCTAGGCCCTCGCAGCTCTTTAAGGGTTTTCCACCCAAGGAAGAACATCATCTTTTTATCAGTCACGTGAGGCTTTTGGCTGTTATTGCAGTAATTATGTGACACGGAGAAAAGTCCATCATCATTAAAAACATGAAAACGCGAGGGCAAGTTCCAGAGCAGCCCATAACAGTGTCATCACAGAACACAAGCAAAACTCCAGCCAGCGCTGATGATGACCTCAGCAGCAGAAAAAAAGGGGTTTTCCCACAGCGAGGGGGCAATGCAAATGTTTCTTTTTTACGGGCACGACTCCGGGATACTTGCTACATTCAAAGACCGTAAAATGAGTCACAGGCCCAGACATGAAATCATTTATGGGGCTTCCTCTGGCTGTTTGGTTGACTGGGAGAGCTGCACAGAGAAGGGAAAGACCTCTCTGCCCTATAAATAAACAGCCCTCAGTCCTGACTTCCTCTGCGCCCATGCAACAGGAGCGTTGCGGAGCTTGAAACTCGCGGCGGGCCAATAAACTTACATAACGCCGCGGACAAGCTTGGTTAATCATGTCTGAAAGTAAGATCTAAGGGCAAAGAACAATATAAGCTTGGCTGTTGTCAGCAAATAATGAGGCCAATATGTCCTCACCCCGAGGTAAAGCAGTTGCAAAGAAGCTTGGCCTGGGTGCAATTGCTCCAAACAAGCCCCATAAACGTCTGATATGTGAGGTCAAGGCATCGGAGCTAGTGTTACGTATGAGGGCCAACTTTTTTCCTTGAAGTAGCTACAAGAAACATACACTTTTTATGATTCTGGCAGCCGCTGTGGACAAAAGTAAGCGTAAAGTCTTGGGATTAAAGTTTGCTGTTTCTGTTCTCAAACACCTACTTTACATTGAATCCTACAGTTAACACATTTGGTTGCTTGGTAGTCTAATGTGAATTTTGCTGAGCTGAAGCTGAAGCCGTCAACATTCTCTAGCGATGTTGTGTCTTCAAAATAATGAACCAACGGCAATTTAAAGATCAGTAGCGATGCCAGCTGAAAATATGAAATTATAAACCAGTTGCTCTGCTGTTGTCTGGCCCTACCGCCAGACTACAGAGCAGCTTCTTTCCTCAGGTTTATACACTCTTCAGTTCATCACCAGCGCTACGCCGTTTAGTTTTCGGGATCCAACCAAATGACATGAACACGTTTTCTCAAAGCTTTCTTTTGTTTTGTGTTGTCATAAAAAACATTTTACGGTTAGTCAGTTCCCCAGAGCCAATGGAGACATCTTCAAACATAGTGTTTTCTCCCATCAACAGTCCAAAACTAAAATATATTGCGTTTGCAATGGTATAAAACCAAGAAAAACTGAACATCCTCACAGAAGAGGAGCAGGAACAAGCACATCTTTTGCCATTTCTGCTTGAAAAACTATTATTTCAGCTTTTTCCCAAGAGTTGCTGATAGCCAAGATTTAAGAAAACAAAGAAATCATTGATTAATGGAGAATGTGGAGTGCAAATTCCATTTTCATTTATAGTGTTATCTTCAAATAACAAAAAGTCAAAAATCCTATGTCTGTTTTAATCTGCTCATCTAAGCTTTTCCTTCCAAGAGCCTGTCCTCACACTCTGGTTCCCCCAAATGAAACATCCAAGTCGATATTCATCGACATTTCTTAAAATCTAATCTGTTGGAGCTCTTCCCGGAGGAGTTACATCACAACTTCCTCCCAGCGGGGTCAGCGGTCCCTGTGGTCACTCCAGAGGTCGTCCCTCCCAGATTCCAAACCCCGCGCTCCGGCACGTCAACCCCCTGCGACCCCGCTAAAACCGGAAACCCCCCCGTCCCTCCCTCCTCCCTGCTCCTGATTATTTTAGCATTACATTAGAAGCCTGGCCATTAGACGGACAAGCATGTTTCCCCTCCACATCCATTAGAGGCTCGGCCCGCAGCGGCGGACGGGGATTGGCAGGGAGGGACTAACAGCTCCGAGCATTAAATCAGAGCAGCCACTCAGCCACACAGAGAGAGACGCACTGTGGGAACTCCATAATTCATAGCTCATAATAGAGTAAAGGGGCTTCTAAATAGAAATGACGGGATTTGAGGCGAGGCATTTGTCTGCGAGCATCTGAGTCTTAAACCTGGGGTGAGGTTAGGACTGGGAACAAGGAGCAGTATTGGTGGCTGGTTTTGATTTGGGCTTTTTGTGTGCATCAAGAACAGAGTTACGTGTTACAAGGCTTCAACAAGTGATCATTTCCATCATCTGCTTATCAGCTGATTATACTTTCTGATTAGCTGAATAATTGCTTAGTCTACAACATTTCCCTAAGACCTAATTTCATCTTCAAACTATTTGTTTTGTCCTGCCAACATTAAAATTCCATGTTTATAATCAAATTGCACGTTTTCCTATTTGCAAAGCTGAAACCTATCCCTAAACCCCAAACACAATCCTAACCCTGACCCTGCTAATATTTGGGATTTATAATTGAATAAAGCAAATTCATTGATTATCAGAATTGCTGATTCACTTCTAGCCAATCATTCGATCAAGCCCGCTGTATTTAATCGTAGAAAAACCCTGAGACAGGCAAATAATTAAAAGGCATTGTTGCAGGGCCAAGAAACTGTCAGGATGTTGTTTTTTAGTTGTTAATGACTTCCCCTCTCTGCTCTGCTTATTTCTGACAGCATTAGGCAAGTTGCTCTGGCTGAGGCATGATGTCAGCCGCTGATTTATATCTGAACGTGACACAGCATGCCGCAGGGGTGTATTCTGACACACGGACATTCCTCGGGCATCTGGCCCTGAGATGATAAAAAACACTTTTGTCGACGGGAGAGAACATCCGGTTGTCAAAAATGAAGAGCGATAACAGAGTTGTTTTTTTTTTAATCAAATGTTTGCAGCGGTCAAAAAAACTGATGTCAGTCTGGAAGTTGCAAAACAGATTTGCAATTTAAATTCGGTGCTCCCGTTACTGGACGTTAGTGGAAATTCTGCTGAAGAGCCACATGGATGTAAATTTAATTCCATAGAACTCAGCAGTGCTCCTTCCTTTCTGACATTTAAGCCCTGAAACAAAACACACTGTGTGTGTGTGTGTGTGTGTGTGTGTGTGTGTGTGTGTGTGTGTGTGTGTATATATATATATAAATATAAATAAATGTGTGAATTTACTGTATATATTTCCAGAGGGGCAAGAACTGCTGAGTCATCATCCACATTTAAATTATTCATTAAACCTCGAGCCAGACCCGCCCGCTCCAGCTTTCTGATCAATTTCTCCGGGCAACTGTGGTGTAACGAGCCTGCTCACACTTTCGGCCCTTCCACCAGCGGCAAACCGATCACCGTGTTTGCTTTGGCCCTGCAAGCCATCCATCACAATCTGGCAACCTATGCAGATGGCTGTGGGAAGAACAGTGGGTAAATATGACTCGACAGACTGTTGAAAAAGGCTTATGTTGGAGAATGCTGGAGCGGAGCTTGAATTAGATCTCTTTTTGTTGCAACAAATGGGTGCGGCTTGAGAATAAAAGTAACTCTGAGCCCACACAAGTAACAAAAGGTGCACAAGAGTCTGTGGCCAAAGGGTTAAAATGTAACTGTAAACTTGTTAACAGGATTTACAGATGGCACGTGCGCATGAATCTGCATAAGTGCGCGGCGTTCAGCGCGCATGGCTGAACACGTCGGAGCCCAGTCCTCCCGACGCTGATCTGTAGGACGCTGTGTGCGCTCACTGTCTCGTCATTCTGCGGTGCTAATCTAATTTGACTTTCTGGGTGCTTTACGTGCTCGGTAATAAATGGTAAACACGCGACACATCAGAGGGATGTCCTGAGGAGGAAGTGAACGCCAACAGATGGCTTTAATATTCAGCAAATGATCAGGCGGGATCTTTCACACACGCGCTCGGAATGGGCCAAAATGAGGCAGAAATGCAAACAAGGCAGACACCGCACCCCTCTTTGGTTTGCTCAAGGGCTACAGTTTGGCCTTGAACAAAGAACAAAGGTGGACTCGGATGAAAAGGCGGGAGGAGTTCCAACAATCACCGAAAGTCTCCAAAAGCAACAATCCATCACTTCGTGTCAGGTGTGTTTAGCTGTGAGAAGGGGCTGATTTACAAGCATGTGTGTTTCTAACACAAACACTGTTGCTTACACAATACAAAAAACTTTTAAACAGCAAAATCAACATCTAAATATGAGCACACAGCCAGCACTGACAGACACTAGGCCCTTTGTGAGTCCTTTAACACCTAAAATCAGTTGGCATTTCTTCACTTCCGGTTCCCTCGTCTTGTTATCGGAAGGTCGCTGGTTAGATTCCCCTGGTCTGCATGTTAAAGTGCCTGTAAATTGTTCAATTCAGAGCAAAGTGTACAGTACAGTGTAGTTACATGCTTGTTGGTGGTGATTTGAATTTAGGCAACCTCCATGTTTGTTCAAATGCTAATGTTAGCTTTTAACATCAGCGACGTGGGAAAATCATGAAAAAAGTGGTGTTCCTTTGTTACCGTACCGAACAAAACATGCAAGTATTATAATTGTATATTTGAGACAAAGCTAAATACCCTCAAGAAGTGTGCATTTACAACAGATTCAGTCCCCTTTTAGGACTGCCCTCTCATGATGTTAGCAAAAGACACGTTTAAGTGCTGGATATGATACAGTTCAGAGTAGTTACACTGCATGTTGTGAGCAAGGGAACAACGGCAGGTCAAAAAAGAACCTTATTAAGTTTTCATTATGCATCGATGGCGCCAGCAATCAGGTTTCTGTCCAGAACGTGGAAGTTAATTTCACATTCTGACGCACAACCAACAAACTTTCACACAGACGCTTTAGTACATCAGGCTCGGATAATTAACTAAACATTAATCATTACCTGCCAGACAGTAGTCAATCAATAACCGTTATGTGCATCCGCTGAAGCAGACGCTTCACTGTCAATCTTCCCTTCCTGTTAAATTAAGCAGATGCACAAACCATGTCTTCTTTTTTTTTGTCTCTCCTTCATGATGCCCGTCTGCTACTTCTATTTTTAATATAGCTCAACTGCTCTGACATCATGCCGCTCGCCCCACTTTTGAGTTGAGCCTCTCAGCGGTACAATGTACAACTTGTTGGCTGCCCGACGTGGTAAGAGCTGCACTGTCAGCTGTCTGTAGCTGATTCAAAGCCTTGGGTTGGGCTAGTGTTTATTCGGAGCGTCTCTTTTTGCTGAGATCAACGCCCATTGCCCAATTTGAAAAGTCAACAAATATTGCAAAAGTCATAAAAAAAAAAAAAAGCATCCAACATCAGTCAGTTTGACTCATAAACTATGTTTGACCCGCAAGCCAATCGGAAAGAGTCTTTTTCTGTGGCCGTGACACAATGGACGGCACACAGTCTTAAATGAACGCTTTCGCCGCCGCAGACCATTCAATAACAAGTGAGTCTCCAACAGCTGTAATGACAGTTGTGATTGCTGCTGTGCAAACAAGAAACAGGCCTAATGATCTCAGACGGTTAAATAATTCAAGAAGCAGATGCTGTGGCACGGAGTAAAGTCTTGCAGGAGACAACTTTCTAGTCCTTTCCGGCTTAATCAACTGTTTGGGGATGCAGCTGTGGAAAACAGCACGGCTATCCCGATGAAAACTTTTAAGCTGCTCTGCCGCGGGGCACTGCAGTATAGGGCGCCGCTAAAAAAGTGCATTAAAAACAAAATAGCCAATTAATCAAGCGCATCGTTAAAGTCGGCGTAAAACAAATGGCGGGGTATCTTGAGTTCCCATCGCATTTTGTTGTCTAGCAAGCCATCCTATTGTTTTTCCTCATTACCCAGCCTTCTTGTCTATCCTGAGGGCGTCGAGGAACCTGTCATTAGGCAGATGAGAAAATGGAAAACGTCTTCCGTTTATTTCCGCTGGTTTGATTGGGCTTCTGAAGGCATCGGTTCCGCGGAGGATCCTGTTTGTTCGCAAGAAAACGCTCGCGCCGGCTCGGTTTTAATTAGGAGTTAAGCACTCCAAGGTTAGGGCCTCATAAAGTGTTTGCGTTCCCACACTCCTCTTAGTGCGCTTTATCCTTTGTATCTCAATAATGTGCGAAGAAGGCAGGTAATAATTGCTGTTATCTCATCACCCTGATAGAAGTACTTCTACTGCCACAGAGAGACGGGATGTTTGTTCGACTCGGGGCCACTTCAGCTGCTGCCATGTTTTGAAGGATGCTGTTTTCAAGCTGAATTGCTTGTAAGGACTTAACTCATGTAACCCACACTTAGATCGAGGTAAACAGCTAATGATTACAGGTATAACACTTCACAATAAACAGTTTTATTCTGTTATTATCTCTGTTTCAACCCAAACCACTGATTCATCCTTCTCTCCTTAAGTCTGTAATCCCAGAACGATAAATCCTTCTAGAGTACTTTCAGGTTTGAAACTGTACATTTGGGAACATTTGTAAATGTTTAAGAATTCTCTCAGATGTCTTCAACCAGAGATAATGCACAAGTGCTCCAGTTAAATATTTCAGTGTTCTTTCCTCTGCTGGCCGGCAGTGGCAGCCAGGCCTGGTCTAATTATTGGAGGAGGAAGCGCAGTAGACAGGAGTGTCAGCAGGGATGCACAGGGGTCGGAGGACTCTAACACTCAGCTGTCAGGTTTCATGGAGTTCTTCCATGAGGAAGTTAGTTTTTGTTGCCCCGAAGACCTTCACCACCCCCCCCTCACACGAAGGTCCCGTAGTGATAAGGAGATGAGGGGTGACAGCCAAACCTTCACCCCGATCAAACCTCCTCGGGGACTAACACGTTTATGATGTCTCACACATGGGCACGCAATGTTGACCATGCAACTGCTTTGGGGAACGCAAATCTAAAGTTCTACTTCTTCTTTTTTTTTTTTCCTCCAGATTTTTGTTTAATAAAAAAAGAAAATCTCAGAGGGTTAGTTAAAACTGATCTTTACCCCATTTGACTCCACCACGCATGGGGACTGCGACAGTTAACTGACACGTAAAGAACTGTGCTCAGAAAATGCTCCCTGCAACTGGAAGTGAGCAGAAAGAAAGAGGAAAAAGGGAATATATACATAGCCAACTCACCTTGACAAAAATGGCCATCGCATTTGTATAACAAATAAGAATCTGCAGTCATTCCATTGCCTCTGTGAGGCTGTATTAAGGCAGTTAAAGGATAGCTACAGCAATTCTACAGATTAATGTGTGTTTAAAGGTCCTGGGGAAGACTACTGCATATGTGAAAAAAAAAAAAAAAAAAAGGTTTATAATACCATTGGTGGCTCCAGAGGAAGCTGCATGCAATCTAATACATCGCATCCAGTGATGTCACTCAGGTCACGTTGCATTGTGGGTAATTTAGGCGCCAGGTTTCAAAAAGGAGGAAGAATGCTTAGAACAAACAAGGTGATATCTCTGGTTTTGTTGCATGTAAAAAATGCAGACCTGTGGACTGCTTTTAAAAAGCTGGCCCCTCCATTACCCACAATGCAACACAGCCACTGAATGACATCACTGGAGGCAATTTATGAAATTACACACAGGTTCCTCTGGAGCCACAAAAGGTAGCACTCCTCAAGACCTGTAAACACACTTTATTGTGCACAATTGGTGATTACCACCTAAACGCTAACACGATGATAGGAAAAAATGCTAATGGGAAACAAGTATATTGTTCACCATCTAAGTTTAGTTTAGTTTAGTTTAGATTTTTCCTTCTGGGTAAAAGCATCATCTGGGGAAGTTAAATGTAGGCATATGAACCAATTATATGAAAATTCATACAATGGCTGTTAAAGTACCCAAAAGCAATGCCACTATCATGGCTTTAAAGCAATGGTTCTTACAAAACACAGCGTTGCCTGCGGTTTCTACTGCTTGCCAGTGCTCAACATGTGACAAGTTGTAAAATAAAAATGACAAAATCTAAAAAAAAAACCCAACAACCTGAAAACCACAGGACACGGTGCTATTTCTGTAGGGGGAGATAAGGTCGTTAGAACTGCACACACAACAGGATTTCCAGTATGTTGATAATATCATTATTTACATGCCCAAGCGGTCCAGACATGTAAATGAGCAGACTGTTATATAAATGAGATTAAGATGCACCAGAGCATTGAGACGCTCTGGTGTTTCTAACCGGCGTAATTAAATGATAATCAACTAATCAACATTATTCTTATTAATAGAGGGTCACAAATTACATGCATGCCGGCCCTTCCTTCACAACGTCCACAGAAAATTACATGTTTCAGTTCCGACGGGCTTGCGGCCGACTATTTTGCTTCCCACAAATTAACACACGAGCGCGAGTGACAGACCAAAGCCCCGGAGCATATTTGTAAGTTATCAATCAAAACCAGTGTTCAACGATGCTGCGGATTTCTGAAAGGTTGCCTCCATGATTACACAAATTAAATTCCACCAGGAGAAAATGTATCAGTTCTGCCAGTCAAACAGCCAATCATCAGTGCCATTCAGCTGTCTGGTTAGAAGTAAGCTCATTTAAGCCAGCGAGGCCTGTAATGATCTCCCAATAGTATCATCGCTCGCGCTGACATTTAAAGACAATTAAATACCTAGTCGATGCAATATGTCTGTGTGCTCGCCTCTAAACCAATACCATGTCTGGATTAACTGGGAACATCGTCGTACGCTTCCAAGCTCCACTGTTGGACTATGTTTCTAGAAGAAGACACTAACTTGATATTTTCTTGGAAAAGTCTTGTGTCTTTGAATAGAATTAAAGACAAAACAGGCCTTCTGTCTCTCAAAGAGTTTCCTTTTCTTTCTTTTTTTTCCTTTTTTTTTTTCCTCTCAACTGCACGTATCTCATTTCCTGCCCGTCTAAACTGGAACAAAGGCGGCCGAGAGAGGAGGGGAGGGCTGTTAAAGAGGAGAGGAGGCGCACGTGGGAAAGATGGATGTCACCGGACCCTGCAGTTCATCATCTCAGATCATATGAGGGGTAGCGGTCAGGGAGGATGCGAAACCCATACAAAGCCCCCCTACATTCCTCTGTCAAGGTCAAGTCATATTGGGAAAAAAAAAAAAAAACAAGGTGAGGATGAGAGACATGAAGGAGCACTGCCCGGGGGCAAAGACGAGCAGGTCAGACTTGACATACAATTCAGCCCCTCAGTTAAATATTGAAGTGGGACACAAACCACTGTATACAGAGGGCTAGAACTTCAGCAAGGAAGGCTTGACCGTGGAGACAGCAGAGCGTTTCATGAATTCTGTTTTGAGGGAAGCCTATTCTCGATGAGTTAATGGATACACCGTGGAAGACACGAGGGAAGGAAGGACACAGTTTCATTGTGGGACGGTGTGAACACAAAGAGCTAAATGCTGGTTAATCTTGTGAATGCCTGGTAAAAACATCAGGGGAATCCCAGTTTCCACAGTCGGCAGCTTTTGTGTTGGGCCTTTGTCAACTGAGGACTGACAGATTTTATGTTATGTATTTTTTTATTCATTTGATCTATGAATCACATATATCTATTAGTTAAATTAATCTACAGGCTTAGATTTACGAACAGGATGTTCTTTCAGCATTATCAGAAACATACAGTACCTTGTTCCTATATGAATATTATCAACTAAAATAATGCAGCAGCTTGTTGTAGCCTACAGATTAATTTTCAGGTGATGTTGGTCAGATCTCGCACTGCAATGATCTTGTGTTTGCTTCTGCTTCTAAATATATTACATCATGATAACGGACATGATACTGAAACCTGCTTCAATTTGAAATGTGCCCTCTTACTAAAAAGGTTCATCATGAAGCCTTATAGAACAGAATGAGAATATACTCTTGAGAATAAATACGGCTCTATAAATAAAGCATAAATGTTACATCATTTGCACGAGTCTGGGGGAAACGCATCCTCGGCATCAGACACCGTGACTTGACACGGCAGGTGGGCCCGTCCCAATTCGCTGCACAGACACGAGCAGGAACGAACAGAAACCGAAACAGACACAGTTGACTGAAAAAGGCAAATGTAAGAGTCTTGAAAAAAGCAGAAGTCAGCCCAGTTTATTCCGCCAGTTCTAAATCTGGCTGCAGCACCTGCGCTGCATACTCACATGGGATCAATGATGTAGAAAAAGGCGTGTGTGACATAAGTATTGGGAGCTTTCCGCATGAAACTTAAAGCTTGAAGTCTTAAGACACATGCGCTGCGGAGGCTGGCGAACGCAGCACTTTCACTGTGATCGCAAGCAAGATCCGATCAAAAATAAAAAAATTAAAAAAAGAACTTGTTGGAATGCAGCCAGTCAATGATGGAGGACTAAAGTGAGACACCACTTCAACATGTGAAAATGAGTGAGAAAACACACCTGACAACCTGAAGATACGCAATATTAAAACCTCTGGACAAACGGTTTCAGCTCGTCAGAATTGAAAAGCAGAGGGGAAAATAACACCTTTTACCCCACTCAGAGAGAGAAAATTACACACTTTGCCCAAACACAGCGAGCACTTGACAACAGCGTACACCCACGCGTTCTTCTCAGAAAAAAAATCAGCAGAGTCACGATAAGAATGCGCAGGGCTTGGTAGGGTAACACAGGGGTGTCCAGACTCCGAGCGCTCAGACCGAGCCAAGCATTGTTGGACTCATCCGAGGTGGGGATGGGTGCGCTCTGAACTCTCTGTTCTCCGTCCAGATGTTTCTTGTTGTCTGGCTAAGTGAAGGGGAAGGGAGGGCAGGGGGATTACACAACTCGTTCTCTCGCTCTCCAGCCCACCGAGCGCCTATGCTGAGAGGGAAGTGGGAAGCTGTGATTGTCCTCAGAAAAGGAAAAGGGTAAAACTTAGATAAACAGACACGGGGAGATGAATCAGCCTGTCACTGCTGATTGCATTTTACTGGAGCATTCTTTTTCTGCTCTAGTCTACCGTCACACAGTAATTAAACCAACACCTCAAAGAAATACTGTAATATTTATGAAGGTGGAATTTAGTTCAGGGTCGTTGTGTTAGTCTTTTCGTTTTTGCTAGCTGGACCTAGTGAACTGGCAAGGCCGCCAGCTGACCATTGTGTCAATTATTACTCTTTATATTGTGAATTATTAAACTCTATGGTGCACTGGATCCTGGAATGAGACACTAACGAGGATGTGTTTGACAGAAGTCAACACGGAAGGGAAGTCTCCAGCCGGTGCTGGTGCTGGTTGAGCAACTTGAAAGGGTGCCATCCAGTATATTCAACGCTCTCGGAACACGTCCATGCAGCCAGAAAACAATAAAGGGTAACTTCAAACAGTTTATACATGAAAGTGTGTCCATAGGTATTGGAGAGCTTTAAGCAGCAGTTTAAAACCTTTTGTGGCTCCAGACAAAGCTGCATGTTATCTGGTAAATTAACTCCAGCGATGTCACTCAGGGGCTCAACTGCATTGTGGGTAATGTAGGTGACAGTTTGGTTCGTTGTTGCTTGTTTTCAAGGAAGATGAATGTGTGGAATCAAAGAGGTGATATCTCTGGTTCTCTGTTTTGATTTCTGCTCTACAAATAGAGTCCAACAGTGTTACAGGAGTACAGTGCTAAACCAGAGGACTGGTTTTTAAAAACATTTTTAAAAATCATTTTTAAAGGATCCTTTAAAATCCATCGAAGTTGATTTGGATACAGTTTCTGGAAGCCTTCCAAAGGTACGCAGAAAATCAATATGTATTAACAAGCATATTAATGATTGACTTGTAGATTTGTGGAATTCCAAAGGTAAGAAAGACATAGGTGTATCAACAGATGTACTAACAGATGTATCAATTATTGACTACATATAACAACCCTGAGTAAAGTTTTTTTTTTTTGTAAAACAGAACAACACCCAGCCAAATGTCTCCAAACAGAAAGCACTGGGATAAAGAGAAGCATTAGCAGATGTCTACTTCCTAGTTCTGCTTGCACCAGTTTGTGCACAGGTCTGTAGACCCAGAGACCACCGCAGCATCTGTCAATCCTGCTTGTTGTCACGGCCCTGTGTATTTAATGCAAATCTCCGTCTGCTAATGGAGGGCCTGTTGCAGAGAACCAGATGATTGGTGTGTGTCAGCGTGAGGGACATGCTCAATTTCATCAGAGAAAGCCACTCAGAGCCTCCCCTCAATCAGATCCTCTGTGACGCCACCGTCTGTGCGCTTTTTTCTCCCTTTGTTTTCCCCAGGAGCTTCCGCCATTAATTCTGAATTGTTTCGCTTTTTTCCCCGTCTTCACACTCGGTTGCTTTCATTATGCTAACACCGAGCCGCTGGCAGGTTTAATGTTTTGTGCTTCACCTTTTTTAGATGGGAAACGGGATTGAGGAGGCTCACCTGCCTTCCTCAAGCTGGCACTTATGAGAAATTGGTTTTTAGAAATATCATCAATCACAGACGGAAAAGGACAACTTGTCTGCGATACAGAAAACCATAGAGATAGTCAATTTTGTCTCTCCCTTTTCTCAGCCGCTGAATCATAATGTCTAGAGTGAGTGGGCTGACAAATGCGGGAACAACTGCAGTTCTTACAAGGACACTAAATAATGCAGACATTTAATTAAAAGGCTGTGATCAGACAGGCAACAGGAGATAATCAAATGATTTAACTGGCAATGCAACCGGGGTACAGCCCTTCAAATGTCTGAAAGAAACCGCTAACAGTGACCGCTAGGCTGCAACTAATGTCATTGGTGATTATTTTCTCAATTAATCGATTATGTGCCTACATAATGTCAGAAAATGGCATAACATCCCTTAATTTCTTAAATTTATTACCTATTTTTTTTTCTCAAAACGACACTCATACCAATCAGTCGTCCAACAGATATATTATGCTCAGGTTCATAGCCGAGTACCCGATTGGTCAGCTCATACCTGCCTGAGCCAGAAGTAATAATAATATCAGAGTGGCTGTGCTAAATCAACCTTGCCAAACTCAGGCATATGCACATGCTGTATGCAAATTTGTGACATGGTGACATAGCGTGATGTCACAAAGTCACAGATTTGAGGTGAGGTGATTCCAGAGCAGTGTTTTCTGTGGGAGAGAGGAGTTTCTTTTGCCGTGGATGGATGCACAATATTTAACATGGACAAGAGCAGATATAAAACACTGAAGGAAAAAAAAAAATGAAAAAGCATAATATGTCTCCTTTAATAGTTAACACCTAATCAATGAATTGAATAATTGTTGCAGCTCTTAACCTATATTCATCGAATGTGTTAAAAAATGCCAAAGCAGCTTTGCTTATCCGGATGTAATTAGATGAATCCAGCTATGATTGTTTTACCATTGAGATGATACAAATGCACTAGAGAAAGGTGCAATGCCTCACAGGGAGACAGTGACACACCAAGTGCAGGATGAGAGGCAAACAGGCCCTCACACAGCGCTACGGTAGACTAAATACAAACACAACTGCACATATACAGCTCTGAGGAGTTACTTTCCGTGTTGCAATACCCTACGTAGCCGTAATCCTAACAGTCTCACAAGTGATCATTGTCTGATTTCGGGTTCCCTGTGGCTTTTTTTTTTTTTTTTTTTTTTTTTTTTTTTTTACTCTTCCTCTCCAAAGCTTTTACTCTCTCATCTTTCCTGTCCACCAGAAAGAAAAGGCTTCCTTAAATTGCTACAAACATTCAGCAAGATAACTTCCAAAGAGGATAATAGCTTAGAGTGGGTTTTTGTGGCCTTTGTTAACTGTGACAATTACAACTGCATTAGTATGCAAGATGGCAGCTTATTTCGGAAACATTAACGGGAAAAAAGAAAGAAAAAAAAGTAGAATTTTAAGGAGAGTGCTGGTTTAAACCTGCAGAATACAAATCGATGTCTGTTAAAGCCTGACAAGGTGGCTTTGTGTTCTCTGTACCAGGATAGTCCACTTGTTAAAGAGGCCGACCTTCAGCTGAGCAACTTGGGTTGAGTCCCTGCTGACAAGACTCTGCCCTGCCAAAGTGTCCTTGAGCGAGATACTGCTGGTGCCGCTGCTGCTGCTGCTGCTGCCGGCGGCGGTGGTGGTGTAACACGTAACGCATCACATCACATAGAGATTATTTCTCTAAGCCTGTAATCACTCATCTGATTCATTTCATTTGTGGGAACTTGGATTACATCCAGCAACGGAATAGAATTCACAGGCTCTAGTTCACATTACACAGTTTAATAAAGTGGTCGTTCAGTTGAACAGAAAGCGGGAACTGTTATTTAAAATTCCACATTTTAGTTAACTGCACCTGCCGGCTAACAAAAATTCAGAGATCGGCTTGTTTTCTTCTTTTGATTTTACGGCATTTTGTGATTAACAGATAATAAAATAAAAGAGTTACTATCTTTGTTGGCTGGCTACGCAGCGCGGGACCTATGAAAAATATGAGGCATTAAAATAAGACAGGATGCCGTAAACTGACGATCGAGGGGGGCACATCATATTTTAATGCCACATTGGAAATACAAATCTGCTTTGATACGTGAACAACCCGTGGGAAGCAGAGTACTGCAGTGGGTTTACCTTAGGGAGCTAATGGCTAATGGAGCGAGTAGAACTAAAAGTAGAACTGTTTAACAAAGCGTTAAACATGAGCTGCAGTTTAAAGCTGCTGTAAACTTTGTCGCTTCACGTTTGCGGTTGGAAAATACAGCTATTTAACAATTATTTTAACAAAAGCGCTTGTAGCAGCTTTAATGTGTCAGCACAACATGTTAACACATGTACTAAAGTACATTAACGGAGTATTGTTTGGAGGTAAAATTACTTTGCATGCTAATACTTTACTTCCTTGATATCGTCTATAGTTTAAGGTCTTAGTAAAAAAATATTGGATTATCAGTAAAGAAACAATATTTTCGATTTTTGTACTGTTTACATACACTTACAGGGAACAATTCTACGACCATAGTGATAAGAGTTAGCATGGAGCCCTGGCTTAAACGACGCGTAATTTTTTAAACTGAAAAAGAAAAGATGCATCAGAAGACAGTACTGGTAACAGAACACATGCTTGAAAGACAGACTAACAAAACGGCAAGAGCGCTCTCGGAAATGGTTTCAATGACGAATGGCGAGGCAGCGCAGCCCGAGCATAAGGTGGAGAATCAGGAAATGATCTCTTCCACCCTCTATAACCCGCGACACACTGTTCCACTTTGTTTGCATGATTAACAAGAGAATGAGCCGTGGGGAAGATCAATAAGCCCCGGCCTTTTATGGGACGGATTCTAGCGCTGTAACCCTACCTTTGTGCCCTTCCTATTCCACAGCCAATTATGTGATATGATCAATACGCATCAGTAATTGGATATCGGGGCTTCTTGTGGCAAAGGCCTGAAAAATCTATGGCTAGTGCAACATATAAACACTCCTACTATACTTAGTCGCCACCAGGCAGTGCGTCGCAGGGGCTGCACATTATCTGTTTCATTTGGCAAGGAGATAGAGAAAATATAAAGCTGTTTATCTTCCCCCCAGAAAGAGCCTGCTAATGTATTACAGTGTGTGTGTGCGTGTGTGCGTGTGTGTGTGTGTGTGTGTGCGTGTGTGTGCGTGTGCGTGTGTGTGTGTGTGTGTGTGTGCAGCTAAGGTTGGGGGTGTCCACGGGGAGGGGGTGGGGACCGCTGCGCCTCTCCCCCGGAGCACAATCCAGATCCTAATCTGTTCTCTACCACAGGAAAACAGCAACAATCAGCGTACCACCACCAGAACTTAAATTAGACTCCCGGAAACAGCGCAGTCCTGACAACAACTCAACATCCAACAAGCCGGGTGACACCGCTGACAGTTGCGGGCGAAGACGGGTGCCAGTCAAGGCCCCGGAAAGAAAACCTGACGACTCATTAGCGACTAAACAGTCAAAATTAATTAAAAAACGACAGAAGATCTTCTGAGGCCTGGTTTGAGAAGAACGGCGGGGGAGAGATTCAGCCATCTGGCTCGCCATTACGGGGATGGGACCGTGGCCTCCTCTCTTTCATTTCTCCATGGAGCGATGGCGCCCAGCAGAGCATAGCTGGCTCTGGAAAGATCCAGGCGCCATTCCACTGCATGGCCACGCTAATCACCCCCAACAACCGCTATGCAGATGGAGCCTCTTTAGAAATCAGACGGTGTCCATAAGGCTCCGTGATCTCTTTGTCCTTCTCTACTGGAATGGCGAAACTGACAGCGTGTTGTCATGGTGCATCGGTTTCCTCCAAGTGTAACGTTGCCCCGTGAGGTACGCTGGGGGAGATAACTGTGAGGAGGGACACAAACACAATGATCCGAGAATCCAAGGATTCAAGGTGTCGGTTGTAAAATACGCCCTCCACTTCTAACACCGAAACGCTCTTTTACAAGCGTTTCTGCACGCTGCCTTTACATGACATCACTTCAATTCTCCCCCTCTCGGTCTGAGAGATTAGGTCACATCGGAGTTCCCCGAACAAACACTGCGCTCGCATTTCAGACTAACATCGTTCCCTGAGGAATGCAGGGAAGAGAGAGAAGGAAGAGGCAGATGAAATGTTCCACAGGCCTAAGGTGGGGGGGGTGCTTTTAAATACACATGATAAACTGCAAAGCTCTGGTTTTCTGTGCAGACTGGCTGAGTCATGCTCAGGCCGCCGCAAAACAAAAAAGAAAAACAGTCCGAGATGATACATAATGGCTTGATGTATTGCAATGTGGTTTAAGAGCTTGCATCACTGAGCAGAAACACTTCACTTTATCCGCCACGGCTGTGATTACTCCGCGTCAGACGTCTGATGCTGCTGCTATGTAAGGCATTTGACTTTTGGATGTTAAATAATTCACCACTCATCGCTGGCCGATAACACGGGAGTGACATTTTCCCTCCACCTTACATGGTGCCTAATTAATTACCTCGCCTCCGATGCTGGTTGGGCACACGTTGCCATTTGTACAAAATTCAGTCCTGTTTTGATTACATAGGATTTTTGGCGGTGATTGCGAGGTAGATACTTGGAGTCTACAACCCCTTCGCCCTACCCCTCTGTTTTGCGCATATCACTTCTAGGGATCGGCTGGGATTTTGTTGAGATTATGTCATTTTCGACACTGGTTTTACCACTCCTCTAAGACCAATACAGACTGGCTGGGTAGGGGAAGGGGTTGGTAATGTTGCATAGAAAACCGCGCTGACTTTAGCAGTGTGTATCTTTACCATTCATATACTTCACTTTCTTCTAATGTATCAGCTGATGCACACAGAGAGACCAGTATATCTGCAAGTTAGCTCATGGGCTAACCCACCCAGGGAGCAAGCTAATCAGCAAGAAATTCTGAGCCTCTGACTTTAAGAGCTTTTCTTTCTGCCAGGTTTGTGGTTTACATTTTTGTGTCAACCGCTACCACTGTCTTCTATGTGGAGTGCAACAGCGCTAATAAAATGTGAGCCAACTGTTTCGAACATTAGTGGTAGCCTACAGCTAAAAATGACTCCAGAGGCTTGAAAAACATGCCTTTGGTTTATTGATTTCCTTGTTGGATTAGAGCTGGTACATCATGTGCCGAGGCATGTAAAACGAACGCAAGATGACATAATGTTTGTTGGTCCTTCTCTAAATAAAAAAAAAAAAATGGTCACAACTTTCTGAAACATGCGCGCTCTCTGTCTATTTGAAAACGTTCTGGATCAAAACGCTCAACCCTGGAGTGTTCTGCAGCAGCCTTTCCACTCCAGTTGTCACATCATGGACCACATGTGCCACATTCAAATTGGGGCACATGCAGCTGGGTGCTAACTGCTCATATTTGGATGTAGAACATTTAGAGTTTTATGGTCGAGGCCAAGAGAGTTAACTTGTGCTCCAATCAAGGGTAGGGCTTGGTAACTTGATTCTGGCCAAACAATCACTAGTTAAACTGTAAGAACTATATTACTTAACTATACTTTACTAAAATAATAATACCTAAATCTACATCTTTTTGAATATTGGGTTATGCCCAATGCAAATGCTTCAGGGGGATTAGAGAGTTTGCATTGTGACTCAAATCTGTTTTAGCACCACTTCCTGTGGTGGTGGCTGTGGTCTGGTTCACACGCAGCACACACAGATGAGACGGGCGTTTACCATAATAGACAGTCAGAAATGAAGGGGCTCGTTTGAATTCCAAATTCACTTCCTGCTTCTTTGTAACACTGCAAAGGCAGCAGACCTGCAGAACCGCATTAGGATTTAATGAATAACCTTGTGTTCCATTCAACTGTTGCTTTATACTTACTTGGTACTTGTTTTTTTCCCCCCTGTTTTCATCTGCGCCATGCATTCCTCCTCTCGTATAAAAGAGCCGCGCGCCTTCGCAGCCTCGTAATTATTCGAGCTGTGAGGGCCTATGGCAGACCGTGATGCGCTATCAAGCTAATAACGAGTAGAAAAGCTGAAACCTTACGTTCCGCCGCATTTAGAGGCAAACCTTCCTTTAATCCTCCTCCCTTACATCTCACTGCTGCTTGTGCTTCCTGCCCAAGAAATTGAAATTAATAATGTCGCAGCATCCACGATACGGCCATTGGGGAGAAAACAATCAGGTTTTTTTGTGACAGATAAAAAGTAATTTGGATGTGAAATGATAACCAACATGGTTTTGGCTGTTTACACTTTTATCTATTAAAAAACAGCAGGTTGCAGTGGTGGTGGGGTCAAGAGCTACGACCTAATTATACTTTTTCAAAGCGCCTGAGGTAAGAAATGGTAAACAATTAAGGTGTAGAGTCCAGCATTATATCAAATTGGCCTTTGCTTAAGCAGGAAGTAAGAGCAACGAGTTTCTTGTTCTTGTTCAGTCCATCAACTCCTTTTTTTTTTTTTTTTAAGTGTTTTTTTTTTTTTTTTTCACCAAGCAGTCATCACACCTCCTCTTCCTGCTCGCCACACGGCAGGGAGGTTCTTTCCTAAAGCGGCATTTGACAAGATTTCGACAATGAAGTCAAAATCAGATCTCTTACAAAGAGGCTTTTCTTGCTCTTCTCACCATTCGCTGTCAAAGTTCAGCTTGTTTCTGCATCTATTACACAGAAAATACAATACAAAACTGGATCCAGTTCATTATACTGACGTGCGTTATCATAATGGTCTTTAACAGTTCTTTTGAACTGAGCCTGACGTTCACACCTGGATGTCAGCACTAGACGATAAACGGGGGATTAACAGGATGAGGATTAATGTTTTTCATAATCACAAAGCACTCCGAAGAACAGGAGTGTAAAAGAGTGTACAAATCCCATTTAATTGAAGTGCTTAGATAATATCAAATTGTTCCTTTTCTTTTTTAGTGTTGAAATATATTCTAACGTTCCTTGCCCACCCCATCTTTCCATACACTGAAGGTCACACGACCACTTCACCACAGAGGTATAAACAAGCCTTTCAACACCTCTTCTCTGTTCTAGCACTGCTGAGGACGGCTCTTGAGGTGATACTTTGGAGAGAACTTTCAGAGGCACTTGTGTGGCTGACACACAGGGGTATACATGCTTTCTCGCATTTCTGTTTGGAGGAGTGGGTATCGAGGAGTCGGGAGGCCGCCCAGAGGAGGCAGGAGCGAGGATGCGAGAGAGCGGATATAAATAGAAAAATAAAACAGGGGCAAAAGCTGTAAAAATCCAGCTGTGCAGCCTTCATTAGAAACTTACGTCACTTCAGCCGTAAATGTGGAATTTCTCTAAAAACACGATTCCTTGCTTCTTCAGTGGAAGGGGCTCAGATGCAAGGAAACATGAGGGAAACATGGATGCACCTACGGATAAACGTCATTTAAAGAGGGTACACTCTTACATTCAAATGTTGTACATGGTAAAGAAGTTACTGGGCAGAAGCATGCAAAAAAAAAAAAAAAAAAAACCTTCACTGTTTTTTCTTTTTTTTTACACCGTCTCACTCCTGTTTCTAAGGGAATATCTATTTTTAGACCGAGTGGATACCAAGACTGTCCTTCAACTTGACAAAGTTCAAGCTTCTTCCTGCTGCGAGGCATCCGGTCCCGGTGAAGTGACCTTGGACAAGACAATGAATTCCTACCAGCTCCCGGAGTACTCCTCTCTACTCAGCAATGCAATTTTACCTCAGTGCGAAAAGAGGTATGATGCCAAAAGAAGCGATCAATGCAATGCTGTGTCCTCTGATAAATCCCCTGGGATTAAATGGATATGATTTATTTATTTATCTGTTCATAGCTTTGGCCATTATTGCAATTGGTAATACTATCATTTCTCTCATACCTCCATTATCAGCCATCTACAGATAAGGCAACATCACAAAATAAACACCTACAAATGGCCTCACACATTGTCTAATTTAACATGTAAATGTTCAGCTAGGAATTGTTAAATAGTTCAAAATCCTACTGCCCCTGAAATATACATGAGTCACTGTGAAAGACACTGCTTGCCAGTGACACAAGCAAGTTGAGCGAAAGGGTTCGTCCATTCCCTCAAGAAATGGCATGTTGTTTGAAGGCCAGTCGTGAAAATGTCATCACACAAGCCACACAAATACCAAAAGTTACAGTTAAAATGATTTTCCTGACCTAAGGAGCAGGATTAGCTCACACAAGAGGTTAGAAAACCCTGGCCTGGACGCATTCCCTCCTTGTCTATCCTATTAGTTTCCAGTGGCACCGTCCCAGCTGTGCAGCCGAGGACGTGTCCCTAACGAGCTCCATTAGTAGTATTACCTGCATCCGGCGGGTGCCGGGGTCACGGGGTCAACAGTAGACCAAACGCTGAGATTAAATTACCCCTGAGGGAGACGCGGGTGGGTGGCTGGCTACAGTAGTCGCCATCCCCCACCCCAAAATGGTCACAGACAGAGATTTCAGAACAGTAGGTAGCCTTGCATGTCATTTACTGGGTTATACACCCTCTCTGATCTTATTTCCAACCCTGCAGAGCTCATTAGGACCAAAGTTTTGGAGTTATAAGCAGGGGGGAGTTGTAGAGTCCACGTCTTGTTTTTTTCCACAACCTGAAGGACATTCAGATTACGGTCACTGAGGATTTAAGAAACCTGAAACATTCACATTTAAGAAGATGAGAGTTTTACTGTAAGGTGCAATGTGTTCGCTACAATTTTCGCTCAAAACATTTGAAAATTAACAAATTATCCACAGATTGTAAAGGAATAACCTTTCTCTTTGTGTCTTTATGGTGTAGAAGAGATATCTACTGTAGATAGCATGCTAACCAGCAAGCCGCAGGCCTTGAAATGCTCTTTCTCCAAGCTGTCCGAAGCTCCTGTGCTGCGCTGTAAACACCAACACTCCCCTGCTAGTGCGTTAGCCGTAACAACTTCATGAAGCAGTCAGTTTACGTCCAATGCTAACTTTTCTAGACACCGGTTAGCTAACTTGTTAGCCATAACTTTATCAGGGGGTTCTTCTATGTCCATTAGGCTAATGTTTCAATAATTCTTCTGTCGTTCTGGCACGTCTATGTTTGTGTTCACTGCGTTATGTTTGTTTATGTACAGGTGACAGTTCTGAGAATATGGCTGAACTATTATGGTCAGAGAGCACAATTAAGTGGTGTGTTCCCTCGGAGTTGCAGCAGAGAAACAGTTGTTGTCATTTGTGATTTGTGAGGAGAGGAAATGAAAAGAAGTGTGTTTCTGCTTAGGGAAACAAAATCATATCTCAATGTCCCATGTATTATTTTCTTATGAAACCAGCTCATTTAGGCAAACCAAAGACACTCGGTTTAACTTGTGGTAGCAGTGTTTCTTTCCTGCAGGCCGCTGTTTCTCTCAGTCGTGCCAATTTTATGCGTAAGAGGCAGAGCTAAGCTAGAGGCACGTGGTGCGGAGACGAAGAGACTTTTATACCTGGCACAGGGATGTATGTCGGCGGTAGCAGGAGGTGGTTTCCTCTGCAGGGTGAGACAGTTGGGGAGTCATGTGAGAGTAACGGTGGGAAAGAGAGGCGGCTAGAGTGGTGAGCTAATAGGCAACCGCCGCCTTAAGACAACACTGAGGGGACACGCTGCCTCAAATTCATAAACATCAATGTCATCGTCCATCACTTAGACATCGTCACGTGCCAGTTCCGACTGCAAACTACACCACATTTTAGAGCAGCAGTTTAAGAGGGGCGCTTCACTGTACATGTATTTAGATAGATCTCTGTGGGGACACATGATGTTACTTCTTCCAACAAAAGGCAAAGTACTGTGCACATGGAAGCAGCTTTTTCTGCTCAAAATTAGCTGCGAGAATGTGAACGTCGGGTTCAGCTGAAATCTCTGGCGTTACTGGACAGTTCAGAAACAGGCTAGAGACTGAGGTTCATTATGTATGCCAACCCCCAACACCGATCACAAGGGCGCCATAGTTTACATCAAAAAGGCTTTCGAAAAGGTGCCAATCTCGTTGCAGTGTACACTGCCATTTCTTATGCATGAATCGAATAATTCAAAAAAAAAAAAGGAAAACTGTACTTCAATCAGCTCCTGTTACTTGCCAGCAGCTGCCAATATTTCTGGTGGGAGCTGGACAAAGAGGAAGAACCTCAATTACCGTGAGTGGAAGCGGCAGGCTCTGTGTGAGATCTGGAGCCCCGCGGAGCACCGAGACGCTCCAGGAGAGCTCAGGGCCCAGCCAACAGTGATTCAGTCTGAACACAGGTAGGCTACTGTAACATCTCTCTCTCTCTCTCTCTGTCTCTGTCTCTCTCTCTCTCTCTCTCTCTCTCTCTCTCTCTCTCTCTCTCTCACACACACACACACACTTACAGACGTAACCATAACAAGCACGTGCGCGCACACATAGACAGCGCAAAAACAAAAGCACAGCGGCACACACATACATATCCGCCTGAGTCATCCCAAAGGCATTCACAACTACCTCACTAACAGGAAGAAAAAAAAGAATGAGAATGGCTGAGTGAAAAAAAAAAAAAAAAAAAAAAAACACTGCAGAACACACAAAAGGCTTCAGAGAGCAGAGCTCAGTCTTGTCTTTCAGACGCAGCCTGAGGCTCTGGATTCTTGATAGGTACACCAAGCGTCTCCGAACACCAGCGCTCATTAGACATCCATTTAGGGCCCCGAGGTACGCCATCTTTTTAAAAAAAACACTATCAGGGATTGACTTGACCACCTAAATGAAGGTCATCTTGACAGTTTCTTTGCTGGGGGCACTCCTCTTCTGCACAAATTAAGGCAGAGAAATATGAACTTACACATACTTTGACCGCACACACATATTTTACAGTTTCTTTCCGTGATATTACTGCTACACTTTTAAGCCACACATACAGACAGTTCCTTCAGATATCAGTCCACCGTTTTACATGCATGTTCAGTTCACTGCCTCATGATTTACTTCGTGAAAATGACAATAAGCGGCGCGACTTCCTCACCGGGAACTGGAAGGGATGCCTGAATGGACATTTCCCCCTTTCACGTTTTCAGCCGTTATTTATTCAGTCACACTCTACTGAGCGCTGATTTCACAGCGACCTTCCTCATTTTCATGCCAGCAGACACGTTCGCACCTGCGAGTCGAGCCAAGACTTCAGCGAGTCACCTTCCAGCCTCCTTTCAGTAGGTGCTAATTGTGTTTGCTTCTTGTTCACAGGTACAACAGCGATACTGATATTTTTTTTGTTGTTGTTGTTTTGTTTTGTTTTAGTTTTCTCACAGGCAGACCGGGGAGTTCAAATGTTTCAGTCACTGTTCAACAGAAAATGTCAAGTGTTTCTGCATTCCTACAGTTGTTACCAATGCTTCTTTTTTCCCATAATTTTAAATGCCACAAGAGGGTGGACCAATCCCAGCACGCACTTGGCAACAGGTCATCAGTCCATTACAGTGATGATGCACATAGCTAGACGACTGCACTCACGCGGGCGATTCATGGACCAGTTCACCCATCTTACATTCCTTTCGACTGCAGGATGAAAGTTAAGCAAACGGAGCGAAGCCACGGAGCCTTGTGATTCATTTCTGTTGTTTTGTCTAGAAAATGTCAGAAAACCATGAAAAGTCATCATAACTAATCTTACATTGCCTCAGCCCATCGAAGATTGCGCCCTCAACGCGCTTGCTTTGTTCCCGTAGCGGTACAAAACACAAAGATGTTCGATGTACAAGGACAGGAACCATTTTCACCTGATAAATGATTCTCGTCGACGCATCAAGGCATTTTTGCGGTGCACATGAAAAACTCTTTCAGTGTGGTTAAAAGGCTTCTTTTTTTAAAGCAGTCAGTCGTTGTTAGGCACAACAGTGCAACCAATGTAAAAAAGTCCATGTGGAGCCCTAACTGATCCATTTACTTGGTGTTTCAGCACTAAAGCCCATGCAGACATGAGGAGAACGTGCAAAGTCAACACAGAAACTCCCCCTTTTTGGCTTGGTTTGGTTTTGGACCTCCTTTAGCCACTGTGCTGGTCAAGGTACGACAATTCAAATAAACCCTTCACCGCCTCATACTGACCAAATCATCTACCCGCAAACCATTTAAAAACCTCCAATTAAAGTTCAACTTTGAATCTCATTCCCTGGCTCCGACACTTTGGGATTAGAGGTCAGGAACGGGTGCCATCCCAGAGCTGCAGCATTTGACGAGTTGGGAATGAGACTCGAAATCAACTTTCTTGCAAAGTGGACCTAGAGTAGAAAGCCCTTTTTAAAAAGTCACGGCTGGATGGCGCACTCAACATGTGGTACTGCAATTACAGATGCCAGTTTATAGCGCACACACTTCTTGATAAATGCCTTCCAGTAACAGCACGGTACGTACTCACTGGCGCTACGATGACTTCCCTTTGAGCTCGACAGAAAGCAGTCAGACAATGATAATGCACTGGAGCCCAAACTGGGATCGGTGCCAAAGTGTAAAGCATTACTGTGATGAGAACCTGTTAACAGCATCAACTGAACAGAACAGAAGCTGCTGCTGTAAAGGAGAAGCGCATCCCGTCTGACTGAATGTTGCTCTTTCACCTAAAGCTCTGCATGCGACGCGGGTCACACGGCGTCCTAACCTCCGCCAACACCTGCTCCCCCAAGTCGAAGTTATTAGAGCATGCGATGGCTGTTAAACCGCGAGTCACATTCAGAGACAAAAGTCAATTTCCTAAAGTATTAGCCGCCGCGCAGGACGAGAAGAGACATTTCATCCCGGGCAAATCATGTAATTATTCAGCTTCTGCTCCTCTTCACCCGGCTAAGCCACTGACTCGGTGTGTTCGGGGTGTTAAAGCACATGCGCTCTGACCTTTCCCTTATCATAAATCACACACCACTGTTCTGCTGCCAGGATTTTGTTTAACCCAATTTGTCTCTGAGGACACCCCTTCCACCCTCTCCGCAGATCGACACAGTGGGACTGGGAGCATGGGATTAGTGGGCGGATCAAAGCATGCCATCCAGACCTCTCGCTCGCCTTGTAATCATGGGAGGCAGTAGCTTCTGCAGCTGATAAGTCGAGGCCAGGGGTGGTTCCGAGGGAAAAGGGAGAGAGCGCCGCGACTGACATTTATTTTTCAGTAATTCGCCTCTCGTGTTAATGCATTTCATTCATGAAATTAGACAAGAGATTGACCCTCACCTGTTCCCGGACCCCAGCTTTAACTTTGACTTCATATTTTTTTGCATTTCTGCTCGGTGAATTCAATAATCAGCTTGTTCTTTTTTTTTTGTGCATGTAGCTAAAACTATACTATTCTGGATCCTGTTTAATCCTGATCCCAGGCCTCTGTGGGCCACCAGATCACCAAGATAAATATTGGCAATGTACGTTTCTGCAAATCATGGATGTGGTGGAACTGCACTGGAAACGTTTCTTTCTTTCTTTTTTTTTTTTTTCAACTTCACATTTCTCAATGTTCAATACTTTTATGTTATAACAATGCTGTGCTTATGATCTGGTTAGGTTTAGGCACAGAAGCCACTTGGTTAGGGTTAGGAGAATGTCATGTTTTGGCACACGTGGTTCAGTTGCCACACACACGACTGGTAATGTCGTTAAAAACACTCAGTTTTTGGTTGGAAATTTCCCCAAAATGTCCCAAACTACAAATGTTGAAACGCTGCATCATTCGGTGGTCTCTCATTAGAAATATTTAGCAGTTTCACGGTTACATGTTGAAACTAGGGCTGTCGATATAATTTTTCTTTTTTTAAAATCACAGATTAATCATGCTCTATGACGCTCTCTTGACCTTACGTCACTGAAAACGTTCCCTTCTTGTTTTTTTGTTTTTTGTTTTTTGTTTTTTTTGTTCCTTTACTACATTGATTTTTGGAGCTTGTGTACATTTGCGAGGCTCCGTGCTTTCAAATGATAATAATTTGTCAGGACTTTGCGAGTATTCAGCTGGATGCCGTCCTTACTTCTGTGACAAACCGACGCTCGCAATCAGAACTCTGCTGCTCGTCAGGGGTTTACCTATCATCAAAATCGCTGTCAGTATGTTTTCTCTCCCCCTCCCCGACTACTGGATTTAATGCTGCTTAAAAAAAAAAAACATAAAGGAGAAAAAAAGGCAAAGAATATTTACTTGAAAGCAACCACCAACAACACAGACTGGAAGCCAGACAGACAGACAGACGCAACACTCACACACACTCACACATTCACACATTATTATGACAGAAACGGGTCATGGAAGGTGTGCCAAGAGTATCAGACAAATGTGCTGTCAGAGGGCAACCGCTCTGGTGCGATAGCTGTTTTTCGGCCTCCGTGGGCACGACATCGAGAGTAACCGCGATCCATTCACAGCGCCGATCCCCCGGACTCACCGTACAGTCATAGAGGGCTCAGGGCCACTTAAGACCAGACTTCAGGGTGAATAAAAGTCAATAGGGATGTTTGCCACAGCACACTTTTACTCCGCTTACACACTCTGCTGTGGTCGCGTAAACTGCCTGCGGCACGCTACACTTCCTCACACTGGCTTTGGAAGCAGGGCTGAGCTGAGGTGGGGAGTGAGCTTCCACATAAACTGAGCTGCTCGACGATCCAAACCTCTAATAGCGCCACCGCGTAGACGCATGTTTGGGTTTGAGTGTAACTAAACACCGATGTTCCTCTTTAAGTTCCTCCGCAAAAGGACTCGCAGTCAGCTTCGGTTTGTCCTTTCCCGCCTACTCTCCTGCGCCGTGACGCGGGTAAAGTCCAAACGCACCTCAACCTCAGCTTTGGATTTAAACTCCCACCGCTGTCGGGGTGGTGTTTACTGGGATCAAGAAGGCTGGCAGCAGAACTTTCCAACAAACATGGCAACCCTCTGTTTTTTTTTTTTTTTTTTTTTTCCTGTTTCAGATTATTGGATTCAGGGGTGGTGAGCGCTTTACTCGCTCCTCTTTCAGCAGATTATCATGTCGGGTTGCCTTCCGCTTGGAGCGAAACTGACAGGATAATAGTTAATTAAGAG
The DNA here is from genome assembly GCA_030272975.1 of Sparidentex hasta. Taxonomy (NCBI): domain Eukaryota; kingdom Metazoa; phylum Chordata; class Actinopteri; order Spariformes; family Sparidae; genus Sparidentex; species Sparidentex hasta. The sequence goes on along the minus strand of JARJLU010012380.1, from coordinate 2,652 downwards.
CCCTCTAATCAAAAGCAAATGAAGATGTTGCAGCTGTCATTGCAGAGCGACTGCGACTTCATTTCCCTGACTCATCCTGACGACTGACAACGAGCAGAGTGCGCGGAGGAACACCATTCGCTCAACAATAAACCTGCTTTATGGTCAGAAAGTGAAACAACAAGCCCGGAAGAAAGAGGAAAAACAAAATAAAACAAAACAACACAGTTCCAGAGGTGAGATCGACTTGAGATCTGGCAGGAGGCAACCAGCACTTATCTGCTGGGGTGGCACCTGGTTCCCTCACCTGTGCAAACCTGAGCAGACCTTGAGATGTGCTGTGTTGCACTGATAGTGTCTCTGAACCTGGGCTTGTTGCAACAGGAAGGTTTCCGGTTAGAAATCTGTCAGGAACTCAGGAATGAGATGCTCTCCAAAACAATCAAGGCAATGCATGGAACCCCAAGGAAGCAAAGCAGTGCATACAGTGGGGAGAAGAAAAAAAAAAAGACATAGCCTGGGGTGAGGGTGAGGGTGGGCGGGGGTTAAATCCACCCATCCACCCATCATGTGCAGGTTGGACTCACCTGTGACATCTGGGGTCTGAAGTTGATCTCCTTCAGGTCCACAGATCCCGGCGAGAGGTTGTGCAACATCTGGCACAGCAGCACCCCGTCTCGCAGGGCCTGTGCCAAGTCGAAGACGCCCGCCGAGGGCCACACGACCCGGTGGTTGGGGGGCAGGACCTTGCAGTCTATCAACCACCGCCCGCATTGTCTCCACTCCTCCATATCGGCTCCGGAGGACCTCCTCGCAAAGCGGGCGAACCCGAGTCCCTCAAAGTGCTTCTGGTTTCGCAGGCGCGCGGGCAGGCAGGCGGGCGCTACACGGTCGGCTCCCCTCACCGCTCACTCATTCACTATCAGCTCGCTTATCGGGCAATTTCGCAAAACCGCACGTTAATCGCAGCAGGTCACCGCGCTATATCCCCCATCCCAGACGCATGTCAGCTCCGCTCTCGCCACAGCATGGAACTGACGAGGGGCTCGAAAAACACTAAAACAACAACAACAACAACAACAACAACAACAACACCGTGTCAACAGATCCACTCCAGCAGACGTGAAACAGAGGCGTGCTACGGGAATTTTCTCCTCTTCATTCTTGAAAACTTTTCTTCGCATATCCAATCCAAAAAGGCGTGAATGAAGGCTCGCAGCGCGGCGGAGCGGCGGCGGCTAACGAAACAGCTGGATGCAGCGGTTTGTCATGTGTCGACCTCGCTGGTGTCTCACATTTCAGTGAACCAAACAGCACAGCCCGGTATACAAATGTGGGGAGGAAGAGAGAGAGAGCGAGAGCGAGAGTGGGAGAGAGAGAGAGAAAAAAAAGCAGCGTTTCAAGTCCGTACGCCGGGACTCACCTACCGCATTTGCATCTAAGCTTGAACGCCACAGACGAGAACTTTGCGTAATTTCCACGGCGGACAATAAAGAAAAAGAGGAGATAACACACGGAGCGCTCTCTCCACAGCGCCGGGATCAGTCTCCTCCACCGCGACACAGTCTAAACAACGCTGCCCGGCAGCGGAAACGTGTCCATGCAGAGAGAGAAAAGAAATAGCAGTGTTTACATTTATCCCGTGAACGTTACTTTGTTTTGCGCCTTTACGCACGCCCGAATCCGCGTCTTACGCGTGTATCCAGCTTCGCCTTTCACTGATTTCTGCCTTCCCTTCCGCTCATGTCCTCTCCTCTCTCGCGACTCCACTCTCCTCGTTTCCCCTCCTCGGACGGAGATGTTTAGCGGTCCCAACTCCCGACCCGGAGCTGCCGCTGCACAGATCCTGAGGAGGAGGAAGCGTCCGCGGCGAGCCAGGTGTTCCGAGCGAGCTCACTCGGGCCGATTACCTCAGGCAAAGGTGAAGAGTTGGGTGGTGTGTCCACACTTTGTCAAAGTGGCTCCATACTCCGAGAATGTGAGTTTCAGGGATTTTTTTTTTTTTTTTTTTTTTGAGCTGGGAGCTGAGGACGCGCCCTCTGACGGAGGAAGCGCGCACTACAGGGGCTGCTGGAACAAGGGGGTTAAAGGGCCATTTCAAACAGAAACTCAAAAATCATAATGATTTGTGTGTGTGTGTGTGTGTGTGTGTGTGAGTGTGTGAGAGAGAGAGAAAGAGAGAGCGAGAGAGAGGTGTATTTAGGGCACATTGTTCCAATAAACATACCGACTCACGGTCAGAGACAAACGCATACATGATGTTCACATGACCATACTAGACAAATGATTTTGGACACACAAAATTTAAAGGTCAAAATCACCAGGGCCACCGACAGTCTTGCCAGATCTCCAACAGTCCCCGCTAGCATATTATTTCTGGGGGTAGAGGGTCCTCGTGGACTGTCCCATGACCAGTGGCTGGGAGCAACTGACCTGGTGTCATCCCGTTTGTCAGCTGCCCTCACAGCGAATACTACAGTGACAATTTAGAAAGAAAAGCTGGGTTACAAACCAGGATGGTTGAGACTAAAAGAGAGACAAGACATGAATAATAATATGTCGGCCTCTGCTGCTTTGATTCGATCCTTTATTTTAGACGCTGTATCTTGATAATCCCAACCTTATGTGCAATAATGTCAGTATGGACCCCATCAGCACGAATACACAAAAAAA